>SNQJ01S0034847.1:87339-103640 GCA_010110895.2 Picea sitchensis | reverse complement strand
CCCCTCTGGCGGGTCCCTTGTTATATATGGAATCAATCTATTTGCCCCGAATTCCCGTCACAATCTGCTATCTGACAGACCTCCGTCACCTCTGGACGTCACCTTCCACCTTTTCCAAATTGGTCATGTCCCATAACTGCTGTCCGTCCTTCCCCCCTTTTCACTCATGGCAAGCCCTTTATTACGACTTTTACCTCCAATCCCTAGCCTCCACGTCACCTGTCCATATCTTTCATCCATAGTCACCTTCCATCTCACCCCCAAATGACCCGTTGTCCATTTATTACTAGATAACCTATCCGTTATCCAGCTGACCTGTCTCCCGCGCCCAACCGACCCCAGTTTAAATAAAACCACTGTTATTTACCTTACATTTGTTATTCACCCATTGCACCAGAGAAATTCACCGCTTACTCCTTCTTTACATTTCGTCGCCCTCATCCATAGTCAGTCGCCCCCACTAACGTTGTGTTTATTGTAGGTACTGTTGCAGAAATGGCGCCAAAGTCCAAACCAGTGGAAAGAGAGGAGAATTCGTTTCTCCCGCCTCCTGTCGACCTAGATAGGATCCCACTGGTCAACAAATACCGGTTAATCGCAGATACCAAATAATATTTTCATTTCTCAGACCTCCATTCATGGCTCAAGTAAGTGTTCCTGGACAAGAGTGATGAAATTGGACTCTGGGAGTCCAATTTACCCCTCTACCTCTTCCCTCAGATCCACCATTTTCCCGAGTTTTCTCTCAAGTGTCAAGCTCATTATATCCCAGAGCAAAGAGCCATCATCTCCTCATCTGGAGAGATCATGTTCCTCATCATGCCCAAATCCATAGACCAGATGATGCAAATTCCTCGAGCCGACTCTGCGTCCCCCTTCAACCTGGAAATTCTCACCGAATTGTACCATTAAATGACCTTCCCTCAAAGAGATCAAATATTTGAGCTCTTCCTTCCCTCATCCACTCAATTTCCCTCCACAAATCCTGCTTACCCGTCCTCCATGTTCTCAACTAAGGGAAACCATGTCATCTCCTCCCTTTGTGCTTTGTTAGGATACTATTCTGACCAGTGGGTAGATGAGCCCATTCTGTGTTTTCTATCCATTTTCTCCACTGATGAAAATCCCACCACCCAGTTTGATTTCAGCACATTCTTGGAAGACAATATTCATGAACAGTTCATGAATTTTGGCACGGAAGGCATGTTCAGATATTCATCAATACTAGCCTATTTGTTCGTCTTCTTCCAGGCGGATAAATTTAGTTTTTCATTGCAGAAGATGGACAACATGGACTTCCTTGCTCAATAACAACTCCACAGAGTACAGTTTTAAGGCATTCATCGATCACTTCTACCATCCCATGGTAAGTATGCTGAGCGGCAGGCCCGAGCCTTGAATAAATGACGAAGTCCAAAGAATCCTGCATCTCTCGGACAACACAAAGACCGAGGATTGGTACCTATATCAAAACCATACCGATATCAAAGTATACGGGTGTGAATTGGCACCATATAAGCTGCCCAAGTATTTTCCTGTCAGAATCTTTTCTCTAGAATATATAAGGCATATTTTAAATTCAGATGATATTCATTTTGTATCATTGAAGAAAAAGAAACAGCTTAGAATCAAGGGGCAGATTGGCTCCTTCATCTGCAATAGTCGTGGCGTCGGGGAAGAAGTAGACAGGATGCTAAGGGAGATGAATTTTTTCATGAGTTTCCCATGGCATTATGATCCATGTGGGATCATCTTAGAAATGCGGGTGAAGAACAAAAACATCCCGTATGTTCATGTGCCTAAGCTTGAGGTGGAAAAATTTGCAAATCAGATAGTGTGGGAGCCTAACACCTTGGTCGAAGTGGAACAGTAGGTTCCCCCGACCACTGTGCCACCAATGACCATGCCACAGGTCCCAAAAGAGAAGAGGCCGAGGCAGGATTTATCTCTGCGTGTCACTGAGGTATCTTCCAAGTAATTCCAGCTACATACCAAAAGGCCTAAGACTTTGTCAGTCCTTGGCCCGACCGGGGAAAAAGGAGCCCCGCCTAGCACAGTGACTAAGTCTGTTATTCCACCCTTCGGTTCGAGCCTCTATAAGGACATTACCCCAGCATTACCGAAGAAATCCACAGACTCCCCATTGAACACTCAGCCAGGCAAGACTGGGCCCAAATTGAGCCTTTTTGAGAAGTACGAGTTGATCAAGAAAAGGAACCAGACCCTTACCAGCAGTACTTGTGCTTAGTTTTGGAAGAAGACGTCAACTGTGCAACATAGGATGTTGTCTGCATTTGACACAGAAAAGGGAAAGATGCACATGGCATTCCTCCAAGAACAGGTGCCAGATCCAAAGGTGATCACTGACTACAAGAGGGTCACCTTCAAATTTCAGACGAAGGACGTGCACCCAACCGATCAGATGGATCTGCACAAGCAGATAGGTGAAACAATGTTCTATACATTAGTGCATGCTTCCACTTCTACAGCCAAATTGCAGGCGTCACTGAACAATGTTCAAACACAACTCAAGCTGGAGAAGATATCATCCTTTGCAAAGGACAATAGAATCAAAACTTTGGAAGAGTTGGTCCTCAAGATTGGTTATGACCCTTCAAACGTCAAAGAAGCAAAGGAAATGATAAAGATCAAGAATGCTGACATCGCCTCCTTGAGGAAAAAACTGAAACTCCCACCCACAGAGGACTCGCAGGCGAGGGAGATAGTAGAGAAAGAAGGCGAGAAGGATGAAATGCTCAAGCTTCTCATGGAGCAGAATGCACAGCTCAAAGAAATGGAAGATGAGATGGAGAAACTATTAAAAGAGAAGGAGCAATTGAAGCCAATGGAAGTCATTCCATTGAGTTCCATTTCGATTGCAAGAGCAAGCACAACATCAGTGACAACAGTCCCATCCACAACTCCATTGACATCCCAAGAGAAGACAATCGACCTAGCTGAGTCCATGGAAAAAATGAACCTGTAGGAAACAGAGATCGGCAGGTTGAAAAAGGAGATTGAGAACCTTCAGGAACTCAATTATTCCTTTTAGACTATCCTCTCCAAGGAAAAGTAGGTAACAGAGCAGCTCAAGCAGGAGCTACAGCAGCTCCGAAAGAAAACAGTGGGAGGGAAGACTTTGGCTGAGGTTAAAGAGAATGTATGGACAAACATCACTAAGTCCATAAATGAGATATGGCCCATGATCCAAATCATGTTTGAGCAAAATGATTTGGTCCAGAGGAGAAAACAGGCCATTGAGAATATCAAAGTAGAATTGGGAGACATGCCAACACAGGAAAATGAGATCATCAAGTTCCTCAATTCTAAGACCAGGGAAGAGCTGGAAGAGATGAAGATTGAAGACAGATTAGAGACCATCCTTGAGGTCAAAAGGGTTTTGAATAAGAGAGGATTAATTATTCAGTTGGAAGAAAAGGTTCAGGCCATGGACCTAGGGGTACAGATATTCTTCAGCAAGATTGAAGCTCTCCAGAAGAAAGGTCTTCCTGGTCTGAAAGTGATCAATGATAAATTGATGACACTCCCAGACTACAAGAAGAGATTAGCCGAAGTCGCTAAGGATAGTTCAAATTTTGCAGGCATACAAGGGAGCATCACCGACAAGACATTCCTGGATGCCCTTTAGTGGGACATCAGTATCCAACACGAGATTCGATACATATTCCTCACCAAGCCTACATTCGCCAAGTATACAGAAATGGACGAAGTGTATCGAAGACTGCTCAAAGTCAACATGCCTAGCCATATCAGATGGGAGGAACTCTGCGATCTGATCGATTAGCAGATGAGTTGTCTAGGTCCAGTCATCTTTCCAGTTAGATGAGCTCGTGCAAAGGATTCATCAACGATCTACCCAGAAATCAGCGTGCAGTTACACCAAGTCATCAAGCAATTCCTAGATTTAGGAATTTTTTTAAATTAGTTAGGCTAAAAATAGATTTAGCACGTCATGATCATTTATGACAGGAACATTTTGTAATTTGAGTTATATATACTTCACCTTTCGAAGTATTGATGGTTTTTGATCTTCATACCCTGACGCTATTCAGACTGTAATATTTTTGAAGAGATCTTCCATTAATAAAAAGGAGGGACTTTTACAGGATTCTTGTGTGTATTCACTGGTGATGTTTTTTCTCTAAGTTGAATGGTATTCTCGCTTTGTTATCATACTTTTTTCTGAATCTAATCTTTAAGAGTAATGAATGTTGCAGGATTTATCTTGTATACCCTATTTCTGACTTGAAAGATTTTATTGTTTTTCTTCTGGTGTTTTCAATAAAGGAATTCTTAACTGCTCCTTTGTTAAAAGTATTTTTCTCCTCTTTTCTTCTAATCATCATTTAAGCTACTAAAAGATCCGGTGATTATATTATCTCTCCCTGTGAAAGTTTTCCCTTTGCGTTTTTGGTTTGTATTTCATATTTATTAAGACATAGACCCCATAGCCCAATGGATGTGTAGACTGTCTCAACCAATTTGAAAAAATACTTTGACAACAAAACCGACCTATTTATTTACCTAGCCTAATATCTAAATTTGAAAACATAGCCAAATCATATAGAGAGATCCCTCTCTGAAGTTGGAAGGGCTAGATCCCAGCTTCAAAAGTGGTTGGATAAAGTTACCTTTGTAGATTTCTTCTATTTTCAACCTCTAGGAAATTTACCAAGTGCTAGCAGAACCCTTAGAGTGAGCGACCAATCACATTAAACGTTTACAACCAAGTAAAAATATTGATTAAAATAAACAACAACACCCTCAATGGGAAGCGTAAGCTAAAAATGACTTCGTTAACAACCCAACCATTAATCAAGGCTAAAAGGTCAATATCTATGATTTAAATTGGTGTTAATTATAGATCAATTAACCAGTCTAAATTCCATTAGTCAATGAGTTACCAACTAAACGTTACATGAATTACGACTCAAATTTAGTGAGTCTGAGTTACCAATTAGGCGATATCTATAAATCCAACTAACATCAATTACATATCTAGATTAGCAAGTCTAAATTTGCAATCTAGTCTTTACTCACCATACTAATTTTAATATTTATTACAACCTAAATGGACAATTCTATATTAATTTGAATCCCCATCCAACTATCCATAAACTTGAATAACAACATTAACATTCTTAAAGTGGAATGCTACCTTTAGCACGTATGAACAGTTAAACCTCAACATTAGTCTTGCTATAATGGCCAAACTAACCACACTAGTTGTTTATTATCATTGAGGGGGAAACTGCTAGCTAATAACATTGTTGTAGCAAATCAACAAGGTAATTACATATCTATTACATATCAATTTATTATAGTAGTTAACAAGGAATTTAACATAATGATTAACATAACAATTAATTTAGCAATAACAGGGTAGTTTGCATGACTATTTTCATAAAAAGTAATATAGCACTAACAAGGCGATTATCATGCTAGTTAACATAACAATTAATATAACAGTAGCAAGGCAATTTATATGATGGTTAACATAACGATTAATAGTGCAATAACAAGACAATTTACATAATTGTTAACCATTTAACTCACTGCAGCATTTAATCAATAAGAAGGAATCGGTTGATCATTGAATCAGGGTAGCAATTAACATGGCAATTATTGGACCAAAGACATCACTGTAGCAATTATCTTGGCAACTAATAAGGCAATAATATAGCATTTAACATTTCAATTAACCTGGAAATTATAGCATAAAGGGAAACGACTGACCATTAACATTGTTGTAGGAATGGTTCTGGGAATTGATAAGGAAATTAATATAGCAATTATCATTGCAATTAACATGGTAATTACATGGGAAGTAACATCATCGTGGCAATTAAAGTGTGGCAATGAGAACAATGGGTATACGCTCAAGGAGAAGGAGAATCAAAGGGATAGTACCAACTGTAGAAGGACCAACTCGTGGTCATGAAACAACACACTCAGTCAACATCAAGGCAACTTCGTGCGCAATCCAACAAACACAGTCAACAATTTAAAGGCAAAATCATGGTCAATTTCAGCAAGTGAGTTTATGATTTAAATTGCTAAAATCATGGGCAATTTCAACAACAACTTAGTCAACATTTTTAAGCAATTTTATGGGCGTATAAATCAACAACTCATTCAGTCTATTAGTGCATTTTCATGGGCATATTAAACAACTCAGTCAAATTTTGAAGGGCAAAAATGTGGCATCAATTAATTGCAAATCGTGGGCATTAACAGGAATCACATGGCAGTGAAGTTTTAAAGAAAAACTCAATCTTCATCAAGGGAAAAATCGCCCCAAAGGTAAAATGAAATGCAGACAGAGAAATCATTCGTTTTCCATTGCCATAATACCCAATATAAAAGTTGCAAACAAGAATAATTACTCTTTTCCATCGCCAAAATGCCAATTATAAAATTTGCAGACATGAAATCATTTCTCTTTTCCATTGCCAGAATACAAAATAGAAAAAATGCAATCATGAAACCATTGATTTTTTCCATTGCCAGAATACCCAATATAAAAGTTGCAGACAAGAATAATTCCTCTTTTCCATCGCCAGAATGCCAATTATAAAATTTGCAGACATGAAATCATTTCTCTTTTCCATTGCCAGAATACAAAATAGAAAAAAAAATACAGTCATGAAAACATTGCGTTTTTCCATTGCCAGAATACCCAAAAATTTGCAGACAGGGAATCAATTTGTGCTTCCATTGCTATAACAACAATACAACGCAGACAATAGTAAGAGAACACAAGGATCCAATTGGAAAGTTCATGGAATGATTGTAGGGGTTCTATCAGTCAAGGCATAGAGAAAACCAACCAGGACACCAGATAACCCACACGCAGAGGTCGTTTCCAGATGGTGGAACCAACAATCAGCCAGGGACAAATATCAAGGGTAGATGGCTAACAAGTTCGTCCTTCACTCATCATGCTCGCATAGAAAAGCAGGGCATTAAGATCCATAAGTCTTTTAACGCTACGGCAACGACCGTAGATAAGGATCCTGGCCGACTACTCAGGCGAGGACTGGTGAGCTAGGGACAAAGGCTAAACAACCATGAAGGTCACAATCAACGTAGCAAGGTGGTCAAGACCTGTGGGGAAATGAATACATGGGAGTCAATCTATCATCGAGCTAGGCTAAGAAAATTTCAGAAAACCATCTAGATAATCAGTTCACTTACCCAAGTAAAAATGCAAATTCGAGCATAAGTTCTAACAAAATTTACCATACAAAATGAAGAAAGCGTACCATTACCTATTCAGAGTGGACATCCCATGTGTTCCTTGCAACTCCTGCGTGCTGACCGAAGAGACTTCACCGGTACCTCCCAGCCAATGCTAGGGGTACTCTTCTTCTGCCTTAGCACCCCGAGCCACAAAGGGGCCACACATTCACTATCCATAGATTTTGATGTGCCCTTCAGGATGCACTACGTGCTCTAAGGGTGCCACTCACCTCTTGACTAACTTGGTAGACATCGAAAACCCCTAGAGTCAATACTCCTCCAGGTGAACTTGTGGCAAACTAAGGGCCTCTAAGGAATAAGGCCCCCACCTTATTGCGTGGCCCCTTAGAATCATCATGAGAGACTATCACAGTCTTCCCTCACGACATCGTGGGTCCTCTCGAACTAGGTAAATGTTAAACTACAGTTCGAGCCACGGTGGGAGTGTTAGTAGGTTGTGGCAGGGTTGTTGTCCACACCTCTCCCTCAACATCTATGGTAGTCATGCCTGACCCCTTTACTCCACATGTGAGTCTGGTCAGAAAGATATCATCAGTCTGGATCATCAACAAATCATGTCAAAACATATACATATCATATCATCTAATCAGATGCGCTAATATCACAATAAAACAATCAAACCCCAATGGTACACTCTCTGACTCGATCCGGAGTCCAAGGGGTTCCATCTATGC
Source organism: Picea sitchensis (assembly GCA_010110895.2). NCBI lineage: Eukaryota > Viridiplantae > Streptophyta > Pinopsida > Pinales > Pinaceae > Picea > Picea sitchensis. Next base: position 95,682 of record SNQJ01S0034847.1, on the reverse strand, counting down.
CTCTGCATCCTCGAGGTCCAGAATCTTTCACACTCAGTAAACTGAGTCAATAACACCTGTCTATGTCAATGCAGTAAAACAACATGTCATCAACCCATAATGCCTCATAATCAAAATCAAATGTTTTAATAGCATAATAATCTGGATCACTTGCGAGCAAGTGTCCTCAAAGAATAAGTTCACTCAGTGTGCCAGAGCGGGATGTTACATACACCCCCTCTTGGTCTAAACTTCGTCCCGAAGTTTCACAGTATATATGCCGAAATAAAGTGTATCACAGTATCATATGTCTATCTATCAAACAAAACTGGAAACTGCTAGCACATATCATATGCATCCTCCCAGGTCGCCGAGTGCGGACTATAATTGTCCCACTAGACCTTGACTTTCTCTATCATTCGACACCATAGTTGTCGAATGCAATGATCCAAGATGCGGATCGACTCAGCTGTGAGCGCTTCGTTGTCCAATACCTAGAAGGAATTCATGTCAATAACATGTGTAGGATCACTAATATAATGTCTCAAAATAGATACATGAAAAACATCGTGCATCCACCTCAAATAATTTGGCAAGGCTAGTCGATAGGCCATGGACCCCTTTCTCTCCACAATCTCAAAAGGTCCCATGAACCTAGGAGATATTTTATCTCCCTTCCCAAACTTGATCAAACTCTTATGCAGTTTAACCCGTAAGAAGACTTGATCGTCGACCTCGTAACTACGGTCGACATGGTGCGCATTGGCATAACTCTTGTGTCCATCATGTTCTTCTTTAATCCTTTGTCTTATTGTTTTCATTTTCTCTACCATTTCTTGGATCACTTTTAGTCCCACCAGGACCCTGTCCTCAAGCCGATCCAAACTCAAAGGTGTCCGACATGGTCGCCCATAAAGAAACTCGAAAGGCATCATCTTAATGTTGCTTTGGTAACTGTTGTTGTAAGAAAACTCCACTAGTGGAAAGAATTATTCCCAACGCTTTTGTTGGTCCATCACATACATGCGCAACATGTCCTCCAAGGTCTGGTTCATTCATTCGGTCTACCTGTTAGTCTCTGGGTGATACGCAGTACTAAAGTTAAGTTGGGTTCCCAAGGCCTCTTGGAAACTCATCCAAAATCGTCCAGTAAACACCGATCCTTGATCGGATATAATCCTCTTAGCCATGCCATGCAGCCTCACAATCTCACTGATGAAAACTCTAGCTATGTCAGGTGCCTGATATGTCGTACAAACAGGAATAAAGTGAGAACTTTTCATCATAGTCTCTACTACTACAAAAATCGAGTAATGTCTCCTTCCCGCCAGTGGAAATCCAACAATAAAATCCATCGAAATAACCTCCCATTTCGATTCCGGAATAGCGTGTGGCTGTAGTAATCCTGCTGGGTGTCTATGTTCCGCCTTTATCTGTTGACATTCTAGACATATGGCCACATAGTTGATTATGTCTTCCTTCAGTCCCTTCTAGAAGAATAAGTATTTAATGTTTTTCCTCATCTTCGTGACTCCCAGGTGAACCATGTAAACTGCTCTATGATCCTCACTCAGGATCAACATCCTCAACTCTTCTTTCGGCGGTATGTAGATCTGATTTTTAAACCTCAATAATCCATCGCTATCAAATGAAAATCCTTCAAATTGTGGTACCATCATTGTGTTTTGTCTGATAAAACCCTCGACCATCAAATGAAAATCCTTCAAATTGTGGTACCATCATTGTGGTACGTGGTCTCCGACTCAATGCATCTGCCACTTGGTTCACTGTTCCTTATAAGTAAGTAATCTTGAATTCGTACTCTCTAAGCAATTCCAACCAATGTCGTTGTCGTGCGTTCAGGTTGCTTTGCGTAAATATGTGTTGTAGTCCACAATGGTCATTCTTTAGTTCAAATTTTCATCCAACAAGGTAGTGTCTCCAAACATTCAAGGCATATACTATGGCTAACAACTCCAAATCATGCGTCGCGTAGTTCTCCTCATGCCTTCTCATTTTCCTCAAAATGTAAGCAATCAATCGTCCATCTTGCATCAAGACCCCGCCTAAGCCTTCCTTGGATGCATCAGTGCATACCAAGAATTCCACATCCATGTCAGGGACCTTTAGTATCGGTGTTGTTGTCAACAACTCCTTGAGCCTCTGAAATTCTTCTGCGCATTTCTTGGTCCAAACAAACTTCTTGTTCTTCTTCTGCAACTTCGTGATCAGATTTGCTATCTTCGAAAACCCCTCGACGAACCGTTGATAGTATCTTGCTAAACCCATGAAGCTACGCACTTCCAGTACATTTGTCGGTGCAGGACATTCCATAATAGCCTCGACCTTGGCTGGATCCATAGTGATACCTTCACCAGAGATGACGTGCCCTAAGTAGTGGATCTTCAATTGATAAAATGAACATTTGGATAACTTCCCATACAATTTGTGCTCTCGCAGACACTGTAGTACCAAGTGCAAGTGCTTGTCATGATCCTCCGTCATCCGAGAGTAAATCAAAATATCGTCAATGAATTCTTGGATGAAATTTTCCAAGTACTCGCGGAACACCCTATTCATCAAACTCATAAATACCCTTGGGGCGTTTGTCAGTCCAAATGGTAAAACAATAAACTTGTAATGTCCAAACCTCATCTTAAAGGCGGTCTTAGGGACATCATCTTCCTTGATCCGTAACTGGTGATACCCTGATTGCAAATCGATCTTGGAGAACACAGTTGCACACTTCATTTGATCAAACAGATCATCAATCCTCGACAATGGATATTGATTCTTAATCATGGCCTTGTTCAATTGACGGTAGTCAATGCAGAGCCTACACAACCCATCATTATTTCGTATGAAAATAATAGGTGCACCCCATGGTGACACACTAAGACATATCAGTCTCAGGTCCAACAATTCCTTCAGTTGCATTCTCAACTCCTGTTCGTTAAGACATTAAGCCTCACATAACAAGTGTAATTTTTTTTATTTTTTTTTTGTGTATGTAGGAAGGTAATAATGAAATTATACTCAACATCACAACATGAAAATGAACGCAATGCATGCAACTCACACAACAACAACATAACGAACTAACATAAAAGCACATCAAGCTCTTGGAAGCAATGTACGACATTAAACCGATGAAGAATAAGAATGACTACCCGCCCATCCTACCCTGCAATGGTTAGGACCTCTAGGACACATAAGCAATACTCAAGCCTAGGTTCCCATCGATTTTGACCATTTAAGGTATCAGGGATGGTGACTATTCTGAGGAAGAAGGAGGTGTCTACATCCCACCGCAAAACAAACAAGTCCAAGCCAACTTAGCTAAATGACAACATCAAGATCGTCCAGGCGCAATCATCATAAACGGAAAAATGTAACTTGAACTTTCATGGAGAGTGAGAGCATTATCGCATTCATGCATTACAACACAATTTACAAAACATAAAATTCAAGAATCAACATCATCGTCATCGGGAAGCACACGACCCAAAGCCAGGTTATCATACACACTCATCGATCAATGCGCGAATTGATCCAATCATGAGGAATCATGTTGCCACATTGCAACAAGCACAATAGTAACTAAGGCGCAACTTAAACAATACTAAAATTTAAATCATGACATAAAATCCTAAGTTCCTGAAGTCCAAAACTTAACTGTCATACCTTACACAAAATCTATAAATGAAAGCACTCTAATTAATCAAGCTAAATGAAGCACAAGGTAACCACATTCAATACAGGTTTTAAAATTGCACAACAATCTAGATGTATCTCATTAACATTTTACCATCATAATAACTATTTCAAGTACATAGTATCCAACCTCAACTAATATTAAAAACATATAACAATTCTTCCCTACTTTCTTCTAAAATATAACAAGGCTTCCCTACCTTTTTTTTATTTTTTTTAAATACAACCCTTTAAAACATTATAAAGAATGAAGTATCTTATAATTAATAAATGATTATTTAACATACCACAATGCTTCCCTACTTTCCTTTTTAAATGCAACCCTTTAAAACATTATAAAGAAATGAAGTATCTTATGATTAATAATTTATTATAAAAAAAATCATCATACAAGGATTATAATAACAACTTTCAAGATCTCAACAGGTATTTTAGCTTAGAGCCTGTTATAAAACAAATTAGAAAACTTGCCTTCCACGTGTACAATATACGGCCTTCCACATGTTCTTAAAATAGTGCGTTGTCCTAAAACCATCAACTATTAAAAATAAATTATAAACTACATTTCCATCACATGTTCCTACAATAGTGCGTTGTTCTAAAACAATCAAAACGTAAAACGAATTTATAATCACACAGCCCATCCTCAAGTTCTCAGTTCAATATGTTGTTTAACCAATTTAAAACTATTTAGGAAATATCAGTTGTTGCCACCATTCCTCCAATATTTTTTTTTATTTTCAAGCATTATGCTAAAACCGTTAACCAACAATTATCAAGCAATTGGAAACCGCTACTTGCCATTCCCCAAAACTATTAGCATGTTTCTCTATTCTGAACAAATCAGCACTGTTAAAGGCAATTAACAAAATGCCACTTGCCATTCACACAACCTTTGACATAAGGCACTATCCTCAACCAAGATTCAAACTATTATAAACCAATAAATCGTTAAAAGGCAAGACGCACAGGTGTATAGATTCTGTCCAAAATTAGCAAGATGCACAGGTGGGTACGGTTGTCTAAATGTTAAGGCTTAGAAATAAATGGCATTGGAGAGTAATACGGCTTCTCGGGGTATCATCAATAATTATCAAGGCGAAATCAACGCTGTCAAGTAAAAGAACGGGACGTTGTAGTAATTCTGGAACGCAGGGTTAGACATCTGGATTGCAAGGTAGTAATTTGAGGTGCAGAAAGTAATGGAGGACACGCCCAACCACAGAGCCATGACCAACCTTACCCCGGACCATTCGAGTCAAGTTGTCCCACAATATACATTATACAAACATGGGGGCATAACTGTGTTATACATGTCATAAATCGTGGTAATCGACAGGAGCCATTCTGTCCCTTGGAATAAGACAAATTCATGGTAATTACTGTAATATGTTAATCGCTGCCACTACTGGGAAAAATGTTGTCATTTCAGTAATAACAAATTCTTTAAATTCAATGATCAGTACGAGGTAAATTCAGTGGAAAAACACGTTGTACACAGTGGTAAAGGACGCCTTAACTTCAGTGATGAACCACACAGATATATGTTGGGGAACATTGGTCTACACAGTGATATCACAGAGATACTAACCATCAAATAAAATAATTTGCTAAGGTAACTCTTAAAAGGAAAACACCATTTGAAGACCAGTGTATAAATTCACCCACTAACTACATTATACTACAGAGAACGGTTAATTGTTGGCTAACAAAATTACAAGCGCAAGCCAAATTATCCATCAATATAAAATGCAGAGATAGGTGTATCCATCAATGCTCAATAGTGCAGGTTTAAGTTGTTCATCTATGTGCCCAACACAGAGTTATATTGTTCATCAATGCATAAACACAGAGTAAATTTATCCATGCATGCATAAACAAAACACAATCAAGAATGTAAAAACGCAGGAATGTCCAGCAGGATAAAGACAAGAAGTAAAAACGAGATAACAACTAGATACAAACATGTTGAGTTTATAGAAAACTTTGCCAATAATCAAATTCTGCAAGGTTAAAGAAATGCATCAGGGTGCAAGGCAAACCATCAGTCAACGCAATAACGGAGGTAGACGATGGATGGGTTCATCCTTCGCTTCATCATCCTCGCATAGAAAAGCAGGGTGTTGAGATCCATGGGTCTTTCAACGCTAAGGTGACGACCATAGATTAGGTGCCTGGCCTACTGCTCAGGTGAGGACTGATGAGCTAGGGACGAAAGCTAAGCAACCACGAAGTACACAATCAATCATAGCCAGGTGGTCAATAGAGGAGGGAAAAGAAAGGCCATGGGAGACAACAACCATCGAGCTAGGCTAAGAAAAGTTTCAGTCATCAATTTTTAAAAAACATTAGTTTACTTCTCCATTAAATAAGCATATCCAAGCATAAGTCCTAAGACATTCTACCTTACAAAAATGAAGAGAGCATACTATTGCCTGATCATTCGCTCTGATTGACATATCGCGCGCTCCGAGCAACTCCCGCTTGTTGACCTACGAGACTTCACCGGTACCTCCTAGCCAATGCTAGGGGTAGTCTTCCTCCCCCTTAGCCCCATGAGCCACAAAGGGGCCACACAAACTATCCAGAGATTTTGACTAGCTCCCAGCTCGCCTCGTAAGGCCAAGCTACCACTCCTCACTTAGCTGGGTATCCCAACTCCCACAAGTTAAATCAGTCAAGTAGATATTTATGCAGCGTAACGTTACGCAAACAGAAGATCCCCCTACCTCCATCACCTCCCTTCATTATATAGAGTTTCGTGGTCCCTTACTTTCCAAAAATTCTCTTTTAGTTAAGTTTTATAATTAAATTCCTAAAAATTCCTCCCCGTACAAGTGTCACCCATCCCCTTCATTCCTCCAAAAATTAACTTATTTAATTAATTTATTATCTTTATTTCCCTGACCCACCTAGAGTTACTCCTAGGATCACTCCTAGGTGTCTACAAATTCTCTTATAGGTTTTAATATCTTTCCCTTTTATTAAATTGCTAGTTCAGATTAAATTAGAAAGCTCTTAAATGGTAGATGCTTTACTAAGTTTGACCTTCCGCTTTTCCCCTTATGTTCCCCTTTTTCCCTTCTTAAGTTTATCGCTCTTTCTAGTTTCCTAAAATTTTAGATTTTCCCTCTTTCCCCTTATTAATTAGAAATAAAAAAGGTAGGTGTGGAATTTAACCCTTTTTTCCCTTTTATCATTTAATTATATAATTTAAATTATCAAAAATAATAAAACAGTTAATTCCCCTTTTTTAAATTTTATTTCATAAATTTTTTTTTCATTAATAAATTAAATTTCTTACTCCCTTTGTGTTACAAGATTTAACGAAGATCATAATTATTATTTAAGTTGTTTTTATTATTATTATTATTTTTATTTTTTTATAGATAGACAAAATTTTACCACTAGCATAATTTAGACATAGACCTTAAATTTTGTACTGGGCAACATTTAATTAGGGGAAATTGTTTTAAAAATACTTAACACACTATTCATCCTAAGTCCATCTAGGTTCATTCCTCTATCATCAACAATACGACCTGCCCTTCAGGATGCACTAGGTGCTCCAAGGGTGCCACTCGGCTCATTTGTTCCCTTGTGCGATATGCCCTTCAGGACACACTTACATGCTCCAAGGGTGCCACTCGCCTCTTGATTGACATGGTAGACATCAATAACCCCTGGAGTCAACACTCTACCAGGTGAACTTGTGGGAGACTAAGGGCCTATAAGTAATAAGGCCCCTGCCTTATTGCACACCACTTAGAATCATCGTGAGCGACTGTCACAGTTTTCCCTCACAACATCATGGGTCCTCTCAAACTAAGTAATCCTTAACCTACAGTTCGCACCATGGTGGGAGTGTTAGTAGGATGTGGTAGGGCTGTTGTCCACACCTCTCCCTTAACATATTTGGTAGTCATGCATGACCCTTTTAATCCACATGTGAGTCTGGTCGGCAAGCTATCGTCAGCTTGCATCATCAACAATTTATGTTAGAATATATCCATGTCATATCATCTAATCAGATGTGCTAATATCATAGTAAAAACAATCAAACCCAAATGGTACACTCCCTGACTCGATCCGGAGTCCAAGGGGTTCCATCGATGCCTCTGCATCCTTGAGGTCCAAAATCCTACACACTTAGTAAAACCAAGTCAATAGCACCTGTCTATGTCAAATAGGTAAAACAACATGTCATCAACCCATAATGCCTCATAATCAAAATCAAAAGTTTTAATAGTATAATAATCCAGATCACTTGCGAGCAATTTTCCTCAAAGAATAAGTTCGCTCAGTGCGCCAGAGAGGGATGTTACATACACGCCCTATTAGTCTAAAATTCATCCCGAAGTTTCACAGTATATATGCTGAAATAAAGTGTATCATAGTATGATATGTCTATATATCAAACAAAAATGGAAACTGCTAGCGCATATCATATGCATCCTCCCAGGTTGCTGAGTGTGGACTATAACTGTCTCATTCAACCTTGACTTGATCTACCATTCAACATCGTAGCTGTCGAACGCAATGATCCAAGATGCGGATCGGCTCAGCCGTGAGTGCCCCCTCATCCGATACCTGCAAGGAACTCATGTCAATAACATGTGTAGGATCACTAATATAATGTCTCAAAACAGA
>SNQJ01S0034847.1:66804-80203 GCA_010110895.2 Picea sitchensis | reverse complement strand
TATAATTAATAAATTGTTATATAACATTAATAAATTATTATTTAACATACCACAATGCTTCCCTACTTTCCTTTTTAAATGCAACCCTTTAAAACATTATAAAGAAATGAAGTATCTTATGATCAATAATTTATTATAAAAAAAATCATCATACAAGGATTATAATAACAACTTTCAAGATCTCAACAGGTATTTTAGCTTAGNTAAATACAACCCTTTAAAACATTATAAAGAATGAAGTATCTTATAATTAATAAATGATTATTTAACATACCACAATGCTCCCCTACTTTCCTTTTTAAATGCAACCCTTTAAAACATTATAAAGAAATGAAGTATCTTATGATCAATAATTTATTATAAAAAAAATCATCATACAAGGATTATAATAACAACTTTCAAGATCTCAACAGGTATTTTAGCTTAGAGCCTGTTATAAAACAAATTAGAAAACTTTCCTTCCATGTGTACAATACACGACCTTCCACATGTTCTTAAAATAGTGCGTTGTCCTAAAACCATCAATTATTAAAAATAAATTATAAACTACATTGCCATCACATGTTCCTACAATAGTGCGTTGTTCTAAAACAATCAAAACGTAAAAAGAATTTATAATCACACAGCCTATCCTCAAGTTCTCAGTTTAATATGTTGTTTAACCAATTTAAAACTATTTAAGAAATATCAGTTGTTGCCGCTATTCCTCCAATATTTGTTTTTATTTTCAAGCATTATGCTAAAACCGTTAACCAACAATTATGAAGCAATTGGAAACCGCTACTTGCCATTCCCCAAAACTATTAGCATGTTTCTCTATTCTGAACAAATCAACACTGTTAAAGGCAATTAACAAAATGCCACTTGCCATTCACACAACCTTTGACATAAGGCATTATCCTCAACTAAGATTCAAACTGTTATAAACCAATAAATCGCTAAAAGGCAAGACGCACAGGTGTATAGATTCTGTCCAAAATTAGCAAGACGCACAGGTGGGTATGGTTGTCTAAATGTTAAGGTTTAGAAATAAATGGAAGTGGAGAGTAATACGACTGCTCGGGGTATCATCAATAAATATCAAGGCGAAATCAACGTTGTCAAGTAAAAGAACGAGACGTGGTAGTAATTCTGGAACACGGGGTTAGACATCTGGATTGCAAGGTAGTAATTTGAGGTGCAGAAAGTAATGGAGGACACGCCCAACCACAGAGCCATGACCATCCTTACCTCGGGCCATTCCAGTCAAGTTGTCCCACAATATACATTATACAAACATGGTGGCATAACTGTGTTATACATGTCATAAATCGCGGTAATCGACAGGAGCCATTCTATCCCCTGAAATAAGACAAATTCATGGTAATTACTATAATATGTTAATCGCTGCCACTACTGGGAAAAATGTTGTCATTTCAGTAATAACAAATGCTTTAAATTCAGTGATCAATACGAGGTAAATTCAGTGGAAAAACACGTTGTACACAGTGGTAAAGGATGCCTTAACTTCAGTGATGAACCACACAGATATATGTTGGGGAACATTGGTCTACACAGTGATATCACAGAGATACTAACCATCAAATAAAATAATTTTCTAAGGTAACTCTTAAAAGGAAAACTCCATTTGAATACCAGTGTATAAATTCACCCACTAACTACATTATACTATAGAGAACGGTTAATTGTTGGCCAACAAAATTACAAGCGCAAGCCAAATTATCCATCAATATAAAATGCAGAGATAGATGTATCCATCAATGCTCAATAATGCAGGGTTAAGTTGTTCATCTATGTGCCCAACACAGAGTTATATTGTTCATGAATGCATAAACACGGAGTAAATTTATCCATGCATGCATAAACAAAACGCAGTCAAGAATGTAAAAACGCAGGAATGTCCAGCGGGATAAAGACAAGAAGTAAAAACGAGATAACAACTAGATACAAACATGCTAAGTTTATAGAAAACTTTGCCAATAATAAAATTCTGCAAGGTTAAAGAAACACATCAGGGTGCAAGGAAAACCATCAGTCAACGCAATAATCGAGGTAGACGATGGATGGGTTCATCCTTTTCTTCATCATCCTCGCACAGAAAAGAAGGGTGTTGAGATCCATGGGTCTTTTAATGCTAAGGTGACGCCGTAGATTAGGTGCCTGGCCGACTGCTCAGGCGAGGACTGATGAGATAGGGATGAAAGCTAAGCAACCACGAAGGACACAATCAATCATAGCCAGGTGGTCAAGACAGGCGGGAAAACAAAGGCCATGGGAGACAACAACCATCGAGCTAGGCTAAGAAAAGTTTCAGCCATCAATTTTAAAAAAACATCAGTTTACTTCTCCATTAAATAAGCATATACAAGCATAAGTCCTAATACATTCTACCTTACAAAAATGAAGAGAGAATATTGTTTCCTGATCATTCACTCTGATTGACATACCGCACGCTCCGAGCAACTCCCGCTTGTCGACCGGTGAGACTTCACCGGTACCTCCTAGCCAATGCTAGGGGTAATATTCCTCCCCCTTAGCCCCATGAGCCACAAAGGGGCCACACAAACTATCTAGAGATTTTGACTAGCTCCCAGCTCACCTCGCAAGGCCAAGCTACCACTCCTCACCTAGCTGGGTATCCCAACTCCCACAAGTTAAATCAGTCAAGTAGATATTTATGCAGCATAACGTTACGCAAACAGAAGATCCCCCTACCTCCATCACCTCCCTTCATTATATAGAGTTTCGTGGTCCCTTACTTTCCAAAAATTCTCTTTTAGTTAAGTTTTATAATTAAATTCCTAAAAATTCCTCCCCGTACAAGTGTCACCCATCCCCTTCATTCCTCCAAAAATTAACTTATTTAATTAAATAATTATCTTTATTTCCCTGGCCCACCTAGAGTTACTCCTAGAATCACTCCTAGGTGTCTCCAAATTCTCTTACAGGTTTTAATAACTTTCCCTTTTATTAAATTGCTAGTTCAGATTAAATTAGAAAGCTCTTAAATGGTAGATGCTTTACTAAGTTTGACCTTCCGCTTTTTCCCTTATGTTCCCCTTTTTCCCTTATTAAGATTATCGCTTTTTCTAGTTTCCTAAAATTTTAGATTTTCCCTCTTTCCCCTTATTAATTAGAACTCAAAAAGGTATGTGTGGAATTTAACCCCTTTTTCCCTTTTATCATTTAATTATATAATTTAAATTATCAAAAATAATAAAACAGTTAATTCCCCTTTTTTAAATTTTGTTTCATCAGTTTTTTTTTCATGAATAAATTAAATTTCTTACTCCCTTCATGTTACAAGATTTAAAGAAGATCATAATTATTATTTAAGTTGTTTTTATTTTTATCATTATTTTATTTTTTTATAGATAGACAAAATTTTACCACTAGCATAATTTAGACATAGACCTTAAATTTTGTACTGGGTGACATTTAATTAGGGGAAATTGTTTTAAAAATACTTAACACGCTATTCATCCTAAGGCCATCTAGGTTCATTCCTCTATCATCAACAATACGATGTGCCCTTCAGGATGCACTAGGTGCTCCAAGGGTGCCACTCGCCTCATTTGTTCCCTTGCACGATATGCCCTTCAGGATGGACTTACGTTCTCCAAGGGTGCCACTCGCCTCTTGATTGACTTGGTAGACATCAATAACCCTTGGAGTCAACACTCTTCCAGGTGAACTTGTGGGAGACTAAGGGCCTATAAGTAATAAGGCCCCTGCCTTATTGCACACCACTTAAAATCATCGTGAGCGACTGTCACAGTCTTCCCTCATGGCATCGTGGGTCCTCTGAAACTAAGTAATCCTTAACCTACAGTTCGAGCCACGGTGGGAGTGTTAGTAGGATGTGGTAGGGCTTCTTTCCACACCTCTCCCTCAACATATTTGGTAGTCATGCATGACCCCTTTACTCCACATGTGAGTCTGGTCGGCAAGCTATCGTCATCTTACATCATCAACAATTTATGTCAGAATATATCCATGTCATATCATAGTAAAAACAATCAAACCCCAATGGTACACTCCTTGACTCGATCCGGAATCCAAGGGGTTCCATCGATGCCTCTACATCCTTGAGGTCCAAAATCCTACACACTCAGTAAAACCAAGTCAATAGCACCTGTCTATGTCAAAGAGGTAAAACAACATGTCATCAACCCATAACGCCTCATAATCAAAATCAAAAGTTTTAATAGTATAATAATCCAGATCACTTGTGAGCAAGTGTCCTCAAAGAATACGTTCACTCAGTGTGCCAGAGAGGGATGTTACATACACGCCCTGTTAGTCTAAACTTCGTCCCGAAGTTTCACAGTATATATACTGAAATAATTTGTATCATAGTATGATATGTCTATCTATCAAACAAAAATGGAAACTGCTAGCGCATATCATATGCATCCTCCCAGGTTGTTGAGTGTGGACTATAACTGTCCCATTGAACCTTGACCTGATCTACCATTCGACATCGTAGCTGTCGAACGCAATGATCCAAGATGTGGATCGGCTCAGCTGTGAGTACCCCCTCATCTGATACCTGCAAGGAACTCATGTCAATAACATGTGTAGGATCACTAATATAATGTCTCAAAATAGATACATGAAAAACATCATGCATGCACCTCAAAGAATCCGACAAGGCTAGTTGATAGGCCATGAGCCCCTTTCTCTCCACAATCTTGAAAGGTCCCATGAACGAAGGAGAGATTTTAGCTCCCTTCCCAAACTTGATCGAACTCTTATGTGGTTTAAACCGCAAGAAGACTCGATCACTGACCTCGTAACTACGGTCGACACGGTGCGCATCGGCATAACTCTTCTATCGATCCTGTGCTTCTTTAATCCTTTGTCTTATTGTTTTCATTTGCTCTTAAATTTCTTGGATTGCTTCTGGTCCCACTAGGACCCTATCCTCAAGACAATCCCAAATCAAAGGCGTCCGACATGGTCATCCTTAAAGAAACCCGAAAGGTGCCATTTTAATGGTGCTCTGGTAACTGTTGCTGTAAGCGAACTCCACTAGTGGCAATAATTCTTCCCAATTCTTTTATTGGTCCATCACGTACATACGCAACATGTCCTTCAAGGTTTGGTTCATTCATTTGGTCTACCCGTCAGTCTTCGGGTGATACACAGTACTAAAATTAAGTTGGGTTCCCAAGGCCTCTTGGAAGCTCGTCCAAAATCGTCCAGTAAACGTCGATCGTCGATCGGATATAATCCTCTTAGGCACGCCATGCAGCCTCACAATCTTACTGATGAAAACTATAGCTATGTCAGTTGCTTGACACATCGTATGCACATGAATAAAGTGAGAAATATTTGTTAGAGTGTCTACTACTACGAAAATCGAGTCATATCTCCTTGCCATCAGTGGAAATCCAACAATAAAATCCATTGAAATAACCTCCCATTTTGATTCTAAGATAGCGTGTGGTTGTAGTAATCCTGCTGGGTGTCTATGTTCCACCTTTACCTGCTGACATTCTATACATATGGCCACATATTTAACTATGTCTACCTTCATTCCCTTCCAGAAGAATAAGGGTTTAAGGTCTACCCTCATCTTCGTGACTCCCGGGTGAGCCATGTAAACTACTCTATGAGCCTTGCTCAGGATCAACATCCTCAACTTGTCGTTCGGCGGTATGTAGATCCAATTTTTAAACCTCAATAAACCATCGTTATCAGATGAAAATAATTCAAATCGTGGCATCATCATTGTGTTTTTTCTGATAAAACCCTTGACCTCTTTGTACCAGTCATCATCATGCTATAAAGTTAGAATCTTTTCACGTAGATTCCTCTGAAGAGGAAGCACCGAAAAGATGTGTGGTCTCCGACTCAATACATCCACCACTCGGTTCACTATTACTTTTATGTAAGTAATCTCGAAGTCGTACTCTCTAAGCAATTTCGACCAATGCCATTGTCGCGCGTTCAGGTCACTTTGCGTAAATATGTGTTGTAGTCCACAGTGGTCAGTCCTTAGTTCAAATTTTCGTCCAACGAGTTAGTGTCTCCAAACCTTCAAGGCATATATGATGGCTAACAACTCCAAATCATGCATCACGTAGTTCTCCTCATGCCTTCTCAGTTTACTAGAAATGTAAGCGATCACTCATCTGTCTTGCATCAAGACCCCGCCTAAGCCTTCCTTGGATGTGTCAGTGCATACCAAGAAGTCCACATCCATGTCAGGGACCTTTAGTATCGGTGCTATTGTCAACAACTCCTTGAGCCTATGAAATGCCTCAATGCATTTCTCGGTCCAAACAAACTTCTTGTTTTTCTTCTACAATTCCGTGATCGGACTTGCTATCGTCGAAAACCCCTTGATGAACCGTCAATAGTATCCTTCTAAAACCATGAAACTACGAACTTCCGGGACATTTGTCGGCATAGGCCATTCCATAATAGCCTCAACCTTGGTTGGATCCACGACGATGCCTTCACTGGAGATGACATGCCCTAAGTAGTGAATCTTCGATTGATAAAATGAGCATTTGGACAACTTCCCATACAATTTGTGCTCTCGTAGACACTGTAGTACCAAGCGCAAGTGCTCATCATGCTCCTCCACCGTTCGAGAGTAAATCAAAATATTGTCAATGAATACTTGGATGAACTTATCCAAATACTCATGGAACACCCCATTCATCAAACTCATAAATACCCCTGGGGCGTTTGTCAGTCCAAACAATAACACAGTAAACTCGTAATGCCCAAACCTCATCTTAAAGGCGGTCTTAGGGACATCATCCTCCTTGATCTGTAGCTGGTGATACCCTGATCAAAAATCGATCTTGGAGAACACCGTCGCACCTATCATTTTATTGAACAGATCATCAATCCTTGGCAACATATATTGATTTTTTATCGTTGCCTTGGTCAATTGACGGTAGTCAATCTAGAGCCTCCATGACCCATCCTTCTTTCATATGAAAATAATAGGTGCACCCCACAGTGACACGCTTGGACATTTCAGTCCCAGGTCTAGTAACTCCTTCAGTTTCATTTTCAACTCTTGTAACTCTGAGGTCGACATTCGATAAGGCATCCTTGCTATCGATCTAGTCCCCATTTTTGGTTCTATGGTAAACTCCAAATCCCTCTCTGTCGGTATCCCAGGTAACTCCTCCAAGAATACGTCTGCAATCTCTCTCACCATCGGAAGGTGTTATAAACCTTTCACTAATCCCTTCTTGTTTAACTCAAGGATCGCATAAGGATTTCACCCCTTACGCATGCTCTTCCATCGTTGTAAGGAAGAGATGAAACTCAAGGAAGCTCCCTGGTTCCATCCTCCAATCACACGTCTCTGTCCCTCATCATCGACTGAGGTCAACTGTTTCATCTTATAGTTGAGTATCGCCTCATGTGATTCCAACCAATCCATACCAATCACGACATCATAAGATCTTAAGATCGTGACATACATGTTGGCCCTGGTGACAAAATCTCCCAGGTTGAGGATAAAACCTATAACCTTTACTCCAACCTTTTGTTTGGCTCCTGAGGCCATCTCTACAAAGATAAACTCATCTTGTTCAACTACCTTTACCTTAATCCTTTTTAGCACTGCACCAAAAATGAAACTCTTGGTGGCACCAGGATCTATCAAAATACTAAGGGTCTGGTCAGCGATGGTACCTATTGTCTCGAGCATAGTCAACTGATTCTCTTCCTGGTGGTTATTCACCGCTGCATGAATCCGATGCACCTTGACAATATCTCCCATGGTAGTGGGTCCATCTGATCTAGATTCTCTAGTCCTCTCCACAGGGTAGTCACGCTGGTAGTGTGGCTCCCCACACGTCCAACACCCCTTCTTTAGCCTAGTAGTCTTGGTATCCGAAGTAGAAGATGATGGCCCACCGGCCTAGAATTTTGGTATATTATGTTAAACAGTCCTAAAATATTTTTTCTGAGGGCAAGGTTATTGTTGATGCTATGATCCCCGATAAGGTGTCCGCTGTTTAGGCATCGATCGTCGAGGTGTAGTGAAAATGGATCCCCTCTAAAAGCCACGATATCTTGGCATATGTTTGGCTGGTGTCTGATGCTGTTGTGCTCCATATGACACCTACCCTGTTGGTTTTGTTGGAGTCCTGCTATGACCCCCACTGATAAGATCCTCCTCCACTATGAGGGCCTTCTGGACTGCATCATGCAAGGTTTGAGGCATCGAAATCCTGACCTTTTCACGTATGCTACCATTAAGACCGAACACGAACCTGTTGACCTTAAGTTTCTTAGTATTAAGGCGCAAATCATACCATAGCAGCTCCATAAAACGGGCCTCGTACTCAGGCACCGTATGAACACCTTGTCGTAAGGCATTGAACTCATTGAGTTGATTCTCAATGAATTCATCTGAAAGGTATCTCTCTTGGAACCATTCCTCAAACAGTTCCCATGACACGTCTTCGACGACCATGTTTAACTGCGGTAGGAGTGTCTTCCACCATAGAAGAGGGAACCCCTTCAGTTGAAAGACCACCATGCAGACCTTCATGTTGGAGGTATAATCACAAAGTGAAAAGCACATTGCCATGTTCTCAACGATGCTTCAACGGCTGTGTCATTCGGGGCACCAAAGAAATCGGGAAATTTGACCTTCTTGAGTTCTTGTTGAATGCTACTAGTACCGAATGGAGTGCGTCATGGAATCTCAGTGGGTGTCGATGCCCTGGCCTCATCTCTGTCCAAACGGATGATCAGTGCCTTAGACATGTGCTGAAAAGATCTCATCATTCCAACCACATCACCAACTAATATCTGCTCCTGTCCAACAACCTGCTCGTCTCCATGGGGGTTATATCCCTCAGGTGTGGATTCTATTAGAGGCGTCGCGCCTCCTCCCCTAGCACCCCGTCGTCTGCCTCCACGACATGCTCTAACCACGATTACCTTCATGAATACAAGTCAACTTGATTAGCAATAGTATAATCAAATCATATCAACGAAATTCGTAGCGATCCCAGGTCGCAGGTTGAACCCTCTTTGATACCATATGTAACGAACCTATTCGTTACGACATCAAGCCTCACATAACAAGTGCAATTTTTTTATTTTTTATTTTGTGTGTATGTAGGAAGGTAACAATGACATTATACTCAACATCGCAACACGACGATGAACTCAACGCATGCAACTCACACAACAACAACATAACGACCTAACATAAAATCACATCAAGCATCTGGAAGCAATGTATGACATTCAACCAATAAATAATAATAATGACTACCTGCCCTTCCTACCCTGCAATGGTTAGGACCTACAAGACACATAAACAATGCTCAAGCCCAGGTTCCCATCGATTTTGACCATTTAAGGTCTCAAGGATGGTGATTGTTCTGAGGAACAAGGAGGTGTCTACATCCCACCCAAAAACAAACAAGTCCAAGCCGACTAAGCTAAATGACAACATCAAGATCATCCATGTGCAATCATCATAAAAGGGAACATGTAACTTGAAATTTCACGGCGAGTGAGAGCATTATTACACTCATGCATTACAACACAATTTACAAAACATTAAATTCAAGAATCAACATCATCATCATTGGGAAGCACACGACCCAAAGCCAGGTTATCATATGCATTCATCGATCAATGCGTGCATTGATCCAATCATCAGGAATCATTCCGCCACATTGCAACAAGCACAATCGTAACTAAGGTGCAACTTAAACAATACTAAACTTTAAATCATGACACAAAATCCCAAGCGCTTGAAGTCCAAAGCTTAACTGTCATACCTTACACAAAATCTATAAACAAAAGCACTCTAATTAATCAAGCTAAACGAAGCATAAGGTAACCACATTCAATACAGGTTTTAAAATTGCACAACAATCTAGATGTATCTCATTAACATTTGAGCATCATAAGAACTATTTCAAGTACATAGTAAGGCAATTAATATAGCATTTAACATTGCAACTAACAAGCCAATTAATTGTAGCAATGGTTCTGGTAAATTCGTGGTCATTCCAGCAAGCTCAGTCAACATTCTAAAGGAAAAAATCATGGGTAATTACAGCAAGCTCTGGCAACATTCTAAATGAAAAATCATGGGTAATTACAGCAAGCTATGGCAACATTCTAAAGGAAAAATCGTCGGTATTTAAACAACAATCAATGTCAACTTTTAAAGGCAATAATCGTGGGCATTAAACAATGGTCTTAGATAGGTTTTGAATGGAAAAACGTGATAATTTAAACAACGATCACATGCATGTTTTGAATGGTAAAATCGTGAGCATTAAACAACGGTCTCAAACATGTTTTGAATGGTAAAATCGTGAGCATAAAAAAATGGTCTCAGACATGTTTTGAATGAAAAAACGTGAGCCTTTAAACAACGATCTCTGACTTGTTTTAAATGGAAATTCGTGAGCATTTAACCACAATTTCAGCCACATTTTGAATGGAAAAAAAATGTGGGTAATTAATCAGCTATCACAGTCTCATTTTAAAAGGGAAAAACATGTACAGGGACACACTAGAAGGGGATTTCGTTTTTCCTGTCATTAAATAACAAGCAATTTCCTGTACCATCACACCAGAAGGGGATTTCATTTTTTCTTGTCATTAAATAACAAGAAATTTGTTGTGCCATCACACTAGAAGGGGATTTTCTTTTTCTTTTTTGTCATTGTATAATAAACAAATCGCTGTGAGAACATCCCATAACGGAATTACGTTTTTCTTGTCATTAATAATAAGAAATTATTGTAGTAACCAAGGGGAAAAACGCAGACAAGAAAAACACAAAAACGTTTTTCCATTCCAGGATACAAATGAAAATTGCAAACATAAAATCAAAACATTTTTCCATTGCCAGAATACCCATACAACACAGACATGAATACAAAATAAAAATAAAAAACGTTTTTCCATTGCCAGAATTCCAAACAACGTAGACAAGAAAAACACAAAAATGTTTTTCCATTCCAGGATACAAATAAAAATTGCAGACAGAAAATAAAATCGTTTTTCCATTTCCAGAATACCCATACAATGAAGACAGGAATAACAAATTAAAAAAAAATGTTTTTCTATTGCCATAATACCAAACAACGCAGACAAGAAAAACACAAAAACGTTTTTCCATTGTAGGATACAAATAAAAATTGCAGACAGAGCATAAAATCGTTTTCCCATTGCCATAACTCCATTACAACGTAGACAACAATAAGAGAATGCAAGGATCCAAAGGGAAAGGCCATGGAATGATTGTCGGGGGTTCTATCAGTCAAGGTAAAGGGAAAACCTACGAGGACACCAGATAATCCACACGTAGAGGTTGTTTCCATATGGAAGAATCCACAATCAGCCAGGGACAAACATCAAGGGTAGCCGGCTAACAATTTCGTCCTTCACTCATCATCCTCACACAGAAAAGAAGGGCATTGAGTTCCATAGGTCTTTTAATGCTAAGGCGACGACCGTAGATCAGGCTCTTGGCCAACTGCTCAAGCGAGGATTGGTGAGCTAGGGATGAATGCTAAACACCACGAAGGTCACAATCAACACAACAAGGTGGTCAAGACATGCGGGAAAACGAAGGCCATGGGAGTCAACAACCATCGATCTAGGCTAAGGAAAGTTTCAATCACCAATTTAAAAAAAAAACATCATTTTACTTTTCCATTAAATAAGCAGATCTAAGCATAAGTCCTAATACATTCTACCATACAAAAATGAAGAGAGCGTATTATTTCCTGATCACCTGCTCCAAATGGCGTCCTGCGCGCTCCGTGCAACTCCCGCTCGCTGACCGTCGATACTTCACTGGTACCTCCAAGCCAATGCTAGGGGTACTCTTATTCCCCCTTAGCCCCTCAAGCCACAAAGTGGCCACACACTCACTATCCAGAGATTCGAAATAGCTCCCAGCTCGCCTCGCAAGGCCGAGCTACCACTCATCACCGAGTTGGTTATCCCAAATCCCACAAGTTAAGTCAGTCAAGTAGATATTTATGTAGCGTAACGTTACACAAATACAAGAAGATCCAACCTCCATCACCTCCCTTCATTATATAGAATTTCGTGGTTCCTTACTTTCCAAAAATTATCTTTTAGTTAAGTTTTTATAATTAATTTCCTAAAAATTCCTCCCCGTACAAGTGTCACCCATCCCCTTCCTTCCTCCATAAATTAAGTTCTTTAATTAATTAATTATCTTTATTTCCCTCACCCACCTAGAGTTACTCCTAGAATCACTCCTAGGTGTCCCCAAATTCTCTTACAGGTTTTAATAACTTTTCCTTTTATTAAATTGCTAGTTTAGTTTAAATTAGAAATCTCTTAAATGGTAGATGCTTTACTAAGTTTGACCTTCCTCTTTTCCCCTTAAGTTCCCCTTTTTCACTTTTTATGTTTACCTCTTTTCCTAGTTTCCTAATTTTTTAGATTTTCCCTCTTTCCCCTTTTTAATTAGAACTCAAAAAGGCACGTGTGGAAATTAACCCTTTTTCCCTTTTCTCATTTAATTAGTATTTTAAAATTATCAAAATAATAAAACCATTAATTCCCCTTTTTCTTTTAAATTTTATATCAACAGATTTTTTTTTCTTTAATGAATAAATTAAATTTCTTATTCCCTTCGTGTTACAAGATTTAACGAAGGTCATAATTATTATTTATGTGGATTTTATTTTTATTTTTATTGTTGTTATTTTCTTTTTTATAGAGAGATACAATTTTACCACTAGCATAGTTTAGACTTTAACCTTAAATTTTCGTACAGGGCAACATTTAGTTAGGGAATTTGTTTTAAAAATTTCTTAACACGTTATTTGTCCTAAGGCCATCTAGGTTCTTTCCTCTATTATCAACAATGTGACGTTCCCTTCAGGATGCACTAGGTTATCCAAGGGTGACACTCACCTTAATCTGTTTCCCTTGTGCGACGTGCCCTTCAGGACGCACTATGTGCTCCAAGGGTGCCACTCACCTCTTGACTGACTTGGTAGACATCAAAAACCCCTAGAGTCAATACTTCGCCAAGTGAACTTGTGGGAGACTAAGGGACTCTAAGGAATGAGGCCCCCACCTTAATGAGCGCCCTGTAGAATTATCGTGAGTGACTGTCGCAGTCTGCCCTCACGGCATCGTGGGTCCTCTCGAACTAGGTAAACATTAATCTACAGTTCGAGCCATGATGGGAGTGCTAGTAGGCTGTAGCAGGCCTGTTGTCCACACCTTTCCCTGAAAATCTCTAGTAGTCGTGCGTGACCCCTTTACTCCACATGTGAGTCTGGTCGGCAAG
Source organism: Picea sitchensis (assembly GCA_010110895.2). NCBI lineage: Eukaryota > Viridiplantae > Streptophyta > Pinopsida > Pinales > Pinaceae > Picea > Picea sitchensis. The sequence goes on along the minus strand of SNQJ01S0034847.1, from coordinate 66,903 downwards.
CTATCGCCAACCTGCATCATCAACAAATCATGTCAGAACATATCCATATCATATCATCTAATCAGATGCACTAATATCACAGTAAAACAATCAAACCCC
>SNQJ01S0034847.1:55768-66754 GCA_010110895.2 Picea sitchensis | reverse complement strand
CAATCAAACCCCAATGGTACACTCCCTGACTCTATCCAGAGTCTAAGGGGTTCCATCGATGCCTCTGCATCCTTGAGGTCCAAAATCCTGCACACTCAGTAAACTGAGTCAATAGCACCTGTCTATGTCAATGAAGTAAAACAACATGTTATCAACCCATAACACCTCATAATCAAAATCAAAAGTTTTAATAGCATAATAATTTGGATCACTTGCGAGCAAGTGTTTTCAAAGAATAAGTTCGCTCAGTGCACTAGAGCGGGATGTTACATACACCCCCTCTAGCTAGGTTTAAACTTTGTCCTGAAGTTTCACAATATAAATGCTAAAATAAAGTGTATCACAGTATCATATGTCTATCTATCAAACAAAAATGGAAACTATTGGCGCATATCATATACGTCCTCCTAAGTTGCCGAGTGCGGACTATAATTGTCCCACTGGAACTTGACCTGCTCTATCGTTTGACGCCATAGTTGTCGAATGCGATGATCCAAGATGCGGATCGGCTCAGTCGTGAGTGCCACCTTGTCCGTCACCTGCAAGGAACTCATGTCAATAACATGTGTAGGATCACTAATATAATGTCTCAAAACAGATACATGAAAAACATCATGAATGTGCCTCAAATAATCAGGAAAGGCTGGTCAATAGGCCATGGTCCCCTTTATCTCCACAATCTTGAAAGGTCCCATGAACCGAGGAGAGAGTTTATCTCCCTTCCCAAACTTGATCGAACTTTTATGTGGCTTAACCCACAAGAAGACTCGATCGTCGACCTCGTAACTACGGTCGACACGGTGTGAATCGGCATAACTCTTCTGTCGATCCTGTGCTTCTTTAATCCTTTGTCTTATTATTTTCATTTTCTCTTCCATTTCTTGGACTCTTCCATTTCTTGGATCGTTTCTGGTCCCACCAGGACCCTATCCTCAAGTCGATCCCAACTCAAAGGCGTTTGACATGGTCATCCGTAAAGAAACTCGAAAGGTGCCATCTTAATGGTTCTCTGGTAACTGTTGTTGTAAGCAAACTCCACTACTGGCAAGAATTATTCCCAGTTCTTTTGTTGGTCCATCACGTACATGCGCAACATGTCCTCCAAGGTTTGGTTCATTCATTCGGTCTTCCCATCAGTCTTCGGGTGATACGCAGTACCAAAGTTAAGTTGGGTTCCCAAGGCCTCTTGGAAACTCGTCCAAAATCGTCAAGTAAACACCGATCCTCGATCGGATATAATCCTCTTAGCCACGCCATGCAGCCTCACAATCTCACTAATGAAAACTCTAGCTATGTCAGGTTCCTAATACGTCGTACGCATAGGAATAAAGTGAGCACTCTTCATTAGAGTTTCTACTACTACGAAAATCAAGTCATGTCTCCTTGCCATTAGTGGCAATCTAGCAATAAAATCCATCAAAATTACCTCCCATTTTGATTCTGGAATAGTATGTGGTTGTAGTAATCTAGTTGGGTGTTTATGTTTATCCTTTACCTGTTGACATTCTAGACATCTGGCCACATAGTTGACTATGTCGGCCTTCATTCGCTTCCAGAAGAATAAGGGTTTAGGGTCTGTCCTCATCTTCGTGACTCCCAGGTGAGACATGTAAACTGCTCTATGGGACTCACTCATGATCAACATCCTCAACTCGTCGTTCGGTGGTACATAGATCAAATTTTTAAACCTCAATAATCCATTGCTATCAAACAAAATTCCTTGAAATCATGGTACCATCATTTTGTTTTGTCTGATAAAACCCTCAACCTCTTTGTACTAGTCATCATAACGTTGTAAAGTTAGAATCTTTTCACGCAGATTTGTCTGAGGAGGCAACACCGAAAAGATGCATGGTCTCTGACTCAAGGCATCTGCCACTCGGTTCACTGTTCCTTTTATGTAAGTTATCTCAAATTCGTACTCGCTAAGCAATTTCGACCAACGTCGTTGTCGCACGTTTAGGTCACTTTGCATAAAGATGTGTTGTAGTCCACAATCGTCAGTCTTTAGTTCGAATATTCATTCAACAAGGTAGTGTCTCCAAACCTTCAAGGCATAAATGATGGCTAACAACTCCAAATCGTGCGTCGCATAGTTCTTCTCATGCCCTCTTAGTTTCCTTGAAATGTAAGCAATCACTCGTCCATCTTGCATCAAGACCCGGCCTAAGCCTTCGTTGGATGCGTCAGTTCATACCAAGAAGTCTGCGTCCATGTCAAGGACCTTTAGTATCGATGTTTTTTTGAACAATTCCTTGAGCCTACGAAATGATTCCACGCATTTGTCGGTCCAAACAAACTTTTTGTTCTTCTTCTGCAACTCTGTGATCAGATTTTCTATCTTCAAAAATACCTCGATGAACTGTCGATAGTAAAATACTAAACCGATGAAGCTACGCACTTCCAGGACATTCGTTGGCACAGGCCATTCCATAATAGCCTCGACCTTTGTTGTATCCATGGGGATTCCTTCGCTGGAGATGACATGCCGTAAATAGTGAATCTTCGATTGATAAAATGAGCATTTGGACAACTTCCCATACAATTTGTGCTCTCGTAGACACTGTAGTACCAAGCGCAAGTGCTCTTCATGCTCCTTCGTCATCCGAGAGTAAATCAAAATATAGTCAATGAATACTTGGACGAACTTGTCCAAGTACTCGCGGAACACCCCATTCATCAAACTCATAAATACCCCTGGGGTGTTTTTCAGTCCAAACGGTAAAACAATAAACTCGTAATGTCCAAACCTCGTCTTAAAGGTGGTATTAAGGATGTCATCTTCTTTAATCCGAAACTGGTGATACCCTGATCGCAAATCGATCTTTGAGAAGATCGTCACACCCTTCATTTGATCAAACATATCATCAATCCTTGGAAACAGATATTGATTCTTGATCGTGGCCTTGTTCAATTGATGGTAGTGAATGCAGAGCCTCCACAACCCATCCTTCTTTCATATGAAAATAACAGGTGCACCCCACGGTGACACACTTGGTCGTATCAATCCCAGGTCCAAAAATTCTTTTAGTTGCATTCTTAACTCTTGTAACTCTAGGGTCAACATCTGATAAGGTGTTCTTGCTATTGGTTCAGTCACTGGTTTTAGGTCTATGGTAAACTCCAATTCCGTGTTCGGTGGCATCCCAGTTAACTCCTCTGGAAATACGTCCACAAACTCTCTCACCACCATAAGGTGTTCTAAACCTTCCGTTAATCTCTTCTCATTTAACACAAGGATTGCATAAAGATTGTACTCTTTGTTCATGATCTTCCATAGTTGTAAGGAAGAGATGAACCTCAGGGAAAATCCCTGGTTCCGTCCTACAATCACATGTCTCTGTCCCTCGTCATCGACCAAGCTCAACCATTTCGTCTTACAGTTGAGTATCGCCTCATGTGATTCCAACCAGTCCATACCAATTACAACATCATAAGATCCTAAGATTGTGATGTATAGGTTCGCCCTTGTGACAAACTCTTCTAGGTTAAGGATACAACCCATAACATTTCCTCCAACCTTATGTTTGTCTCCTGAAGCCATCTCTACGAAGCTAAATGTTTCTTGTTCGAATGCATTTACCTTAATCCTTTTTAGCACTCCACCAGAAATGAAACTCTTGGTAGCACCGTGATCTATCAAAATAATAAGGGTTTGGTCAGGGATGGTACCTGTCGTCTCGAGCACAGTCGACTAATGCTCTTCTTGGTGGTTATTCAATACTACATGAATCCGATGGGCCTTTCCCATATCTCCCATGGTAGTGGGTCCGGCTGATCCAGATGCTCTAGTCCTCTCCACCAGGTAGTTGCACTGGTAGTGTGGCTCCCCACACGTCCAACACCCCTTCTTCGTCCTAGTAGTCCTGGTTCCTGAAGTAGAAGATGATGGTCGACTGACCTAGAATCCTGGTCTATTATGTTCAACAGGCCTAAACTATTGTTGCTGCGGTCGACGTTGTTGTTGATGATGTGGTCACCGATAAGGTGTCCGTTGTTGAGGTGTCAGTTGCCGAGGTGTAGTGAAAGTGGATCCCCTTTGGAGGCCTCGATATACCGATGTATGTCTGGTTGGTGTCTAATGCTTCTGTGCTCCAGATGACACCTGCACTACTGGTCTCACTGAAGTCCTGGTCTGACCCCCATTGATAAGCTCCTCCTCTGCTATGAGGGCCTTCTGGACGCCATCATGCAAGGCTTGAGGCATCAAAATCCTGACCTTTTCATGTATGTTGTCGTTAAGGCTGAACAAAAACCCGTTGACCTTAAGTTTCTCAGTGTTAACGTGCAAAGCATACCGGAGTAGCTCCATATAACGGTCCTTGTACTCGGGCACCATACGACCGCCCTGTCGTCAGGCATTGAACTCGTTGAGCTGATTCTCAATGAATTCCTCTAAAATGTATCTCTCTCGGAACCATTCCTCGAACAGTTCCCATGACACATCTTTGACAGCCATGTTCAGTTGTGGTAGGAGCGTCTTCCACCATAGAAGAGTACCCCCATTCAGTTGAAATACCGCCATGCATACCTTCATGTTGGAGGTATAATGGTGAAGTGCAAAGCACATCTCCATGTTCTCTAACCATGCCTCGGTGGCTGTGTTGTCTGGGAGAAATTTGACCTTCTCGAGTTCACGGTGAATGATACCAGTACTGACCAGAGCACGTGGTGGAACCTCGACGGGTGTCGACGCCCTGGCCTCATCTCTGTCCAAACGGCTGATCAGTGTCTCAGACATGTGGTGAAAATATCTCATCATTCCGACCACATCACCAACTGCTATCTACTCCTGTCCGACAACTTGCTCGTCTCCCTGGGGGTTAGATCTCTCAGGCGTGGATGCTATTGGAGGCGTCGTGCCTCCTCCCCTAACACCTCGTCATCTTCCTCTGCGGCGTCCTCTAACCATGATTACCTACACAAATACAATTCAACTCAATTAGTAACATTATAATCAAATCATATCAACAAAAGCCGTAGTGATCCCAAGTCACGGGTTGAATCCGCTCTGATACCACATGTAACATCCCCATCTGGTATGAATCCTACGATGTACAACCGGTNTGTGGGAAGGTAATAATGACATTATACTCAATCATCGCAACACGACGACAACACAATGCATGCAACTCAACAACAACAACATAACGGCCTAACATAAAAGCACATCAAGCACCTGGAAGCAATGTACACCATTCAACCAACGAAAAATAAGAATGACTACCCGCCCATCCTACCCTGCAATGGTTAGGACCTCCAAGACACATAAGAAATGCTCAAGCCCAGGTTCCCATCGATTTTGACCATTTAAGGTCTCAGGACTGGCGATTGTTATGAGGAACAAGGAGGTATCTACATCCCGCCCAACACAAGCAAACCAAGCCTACTAAGCTAAGGAAAATCATCCTAATGACCCAAATTAATTACACAAGTAACTAGAACCCTTACAGTGAGAAAACCAAGCACATTAAATGTTTACGAAACCAAGTACAAACATTAATTAAAATGAAAAAAAACATTAATCAAGGCTAAAAGTTAGTTATCTATGACTTAAATTGGTGTTAATTTCACTCTCCCAGGTTAAGGATACAACCCGTAAACTTTCCTCGAAACTTTTGTTTCGCTCCCAAAGCCATCTCTATGAAGTTGAACTCGTCCTGTTTGACCGCCTTTAATTTAATCCTTTTTAGCGCTGCACCAGAAATGAAACTCTCGGTAGCACCAGGATCTATCAAAATACTAAGGGTCTGGTCAGCAACGATACCTATCATCTTGAGGACAATCAACTGATGCTCTTCTTGGCGGTTATTCATCGTTGTATGAATCCAATGGGCCTTGCCCATATCTCCCAAGGTAGTGGGTCTGGCTGATCCGGACGCTCTAGTCCTCTGTATTGGGCAGTCGCGCTGGTAGTGTGGCTCCCCACACGTCCAACACCCATTCTTCGACCCAGTAGTCCTGGTACTCGAAGTAGAAGATGACGTCCCACTGGCCTGGAATCCTGGTATGTTCTATTGAACAAGCCTAAACTGCTGCTACTGCAGTTGACGTTGTTGCTGATGTTGTGGTCCCTGATAAGGTGTTCGCTACTGAGGAATCGGTCGCTAAGGTGTAGTGAAAGTGGATACCCTCTGGAAGCCACGATATCCAGGCATATGTCTAGTTGGTTTCTGATGCTGCTGTGCTCCAGATGACACCTGCACTGCTGGTCTCGCTAGAGTCCTGGTATGACCCCCGCTGATAAGCTCCTCCTCTATTATGAGGGCCTTTTGGATGACATCATGCAAGGTTTGAGGCATCAAAATCCTGACCTTTTCATGTATGTTGTCGTTAAGGCTAAGAAAAAACCTGTTGACCTTAAGTTGCTCAGTGTTAAGGTGCGGAGCATACCAGAGTATCTCCATATAACGTGCCTTGTACTCAAGCACCGTACGATCACGCTGTCATAAGGTGTTGAGCTCGTTGAGCTTATGATCAATGATTTCCTTTGAAAGGTATCTCTCTCAGAACCGTTCCTCGAACAGTTCCCATGACATGTCTTTGACGGCCATGTTCAGTTGTGGTAGGAGTATCTTCCACCATAGAAGAGCACTCCCCTTCAGTTGAAATACCTCCATGCAGACCTTCATGTTGGAGGTATAATCGTGAAGTGAAAAGAACATCGCCATGTTCTCCAACCATGCCTTGGCAGCTGCATCATCCGAGGCACCAAAGAACTCAAGAAATTTGACCTTCTCAAGTTCATGGTGAATGTTATCAATATCGAATGGAGTGTGTGGTGGAACCTCAGTGGGTGCCGATGCCCTGGCCTCATCTCTATCCAAATGGTTGATTAGTGCCTCAAACATGTGCTGAAAATATCTATTCATTCCGACCACGTCACCAACTTCTATTTTCTCTTGTCCGACAACCTGCTCGTATTCTTGGGGGTTAGATCCCTCAGGCGTGGATGCTACTGGAAGTGTCGTGCCTCCTCCCCTAACACCCCATTGTCTGCCTCTACGGCATCCACTAACCATGATTACCTGCATGAATATAATTCAACTCAATCAGTAACATTATAATCAATTCATATCAACGAAAGCCGTAGCGATCCCAAGTCGTGGGTTGAACCCTCTCTGATACCACATGTAACATCCCCATATGGTATGACTCCTATGATGTACAACCAGTAAAAGCACACTTAAATATATATTTTTTTTTTGTGTGTGTGTGTGTGGGAAGGTAATAATGACATTATACTCAATCATCACATCACGACGACGACACAACACATGAAACTCAACAACAACAACATAACGGCCTAACATAAAAGCACATCAAGCACCTAGAAGGAATGTACGACATTCAACCAACGAAAAATAAGAATGACTACCTGCCTATCCTACCCTGCAATGGTTAGGATCTCTAGGACACATAAACAACGCTCAAGCCCAGGTTCCCATCGATTTTGACCATTTAAGGTCTCAGGGATGGCGACTATTCTGAGGAACAAGGATGTGTCTACATCCCGCTCGACACAAGTAGACCAAGCCTACTAAGCTAACGACAATCATTCTAACGACCCAAATTAATTACACAAGTAACTAGAACCCTTACAGTGAGCAAACCAAGCACATTAAATGTTTACGAAACCAAGTACAAATATTAATTAAAATGAACAACAACATTAATCAAGGCTAAAAGGTTGTTATCTATGACTTAAATTGGCGTTAATTACAGATCAATTAACCAGTCTAAATTCCATCAGTCAACGAATTACCGACCGAACATAACATGAATTATGACTCAAATTTAGTGAGTCTGGGTTACCAATTAGGCGATATCTATAAATCCAACTAACCATAAAATTGAATAACAAAATTAACATTCTTAAAGTGGAATGCTACCTATAGCACTTATGAACAATTAAACCTCAAAATTAGTCTAGATATAATGACTGAACTAATCACACTAGTTGTTTATTATCATTGAGGAGGAAACTGCCAGCTAATAACATTGTTGTAGCAAATCAACAAGGTAATTACACATCTGTTACATAACAATTTATTACAGTAGTTAACAAGGCATTTAACATAATGATTAACATAATCAATTAATTGAGCAATAATAGGGTAGTTTTCATGACTATTTTCATAACAAGTATTATAGCACTAACAAGGCAATTATCATGTTAATTAACATAACAATTAATATAACAGTAACGAGACAATTTATATGACGGTTAACATAATGATTAATAGTGCAAAAAGAAGACAATTTACATAATTGTTTAACCATTTAACTCGTTGTGGCATTTAATCAATAAGTAGGAATCTGCTGACCATTCACAGTGTTGTAGCAATTGTTCTGGCATTTAGTAAGGCAATTAATATAGCATTTAACATTGCAACTAACAAGACAATTAACTGTAGCAATCATTCTGGTAAATTCGTGGTCATTCTAGCAAGCTCAGTCAACATTCTAAAGGCCAAAATCATGGGTAATTACATCAAGCTCTGGAAACATTCTAAAGGAAAAATCGTGGGTAATTCCAACAAGCTCTGACAACATTTTAAAGGAAAAATTTTGGGTATTTAAACAACAATCAAAGTCAACTTTTAAAGGCAATAATCGTGGGCATTAAACAATGGTCTCAGATAGGTTTTGAATGGAAAAACATGAGCATTTAAAAAACGATCTCAGACATGTTTTGAATGGTAAAATCGTGAGCATTAAACAATGGTCTCAGACATGTTTTGAATGGTAAAATTGTGAGCATTAAACAATGGTCTCAAACATGTTTTGAATGGAAAAATGTGAGCATTTAAACAACGATCTCTGACATGTTTTGAATGGAAATTCGTGAGCATTTAACCACAAACTCAACCACGTTTTGAATGGAAAAAAATGTGGGTAATTAATCATCTATCACAGTCTCATTTTAAAAGGGAAAAACATGTACAGGGACACACCACAAGGGGATTTCGTTTTTCCTGTCATTAAATAACAAGCAATTTGTTGTACCATCACACTAGAAGGGGATTTCATTTTTCCTGTCATTAAATAACAAGAAATTCGTTGTGCCATCACACCAGAGGGGGATTTCATTTTTTTGTTCTGTCATTGTATGATAAACAAATCATTGTGGTAATACCCCATAAGGGAATTACGTTTTTCCTGCCATTAATAATAAGCAATTACTGTAGTAACCAAGGGGAAAAATGGAGACAAGAAAAGTACAAAAACGTTTTTCCATTCCAGGATACAAATAAAAATTACAGACAGAGAATCAAATCATTTTTCCATTTCCAGAATACCCATACAACGCAAACAAGAATAACAAATAAAAAAAAATGTTTTTCCATTGCTAGAATACCAAACAACGCAGACAAGATAAACACAAAAACGTTTTTCCATTCCAGGATACAAATAAAAATTGCAGAGAGAGAATAAAATCATTTTTCCATTGCCATAGCTCCAAAACAGCGCAGACAACAGTAGCAGAACACAAGGATCCAAAGGGAAAGGTCATGGAATGATTTTCGAGGGTTCTATCAATCACGACAAAGAGAAAACCTACCAGGACACCAGATAATCCACACGTAGTGGTCGTTGCCAGATGGCAGAATCCACAATCAGCCAGGGACAAACATCAAGGGTAGCCAACTAACAGGTTCATCCTTCGCTCATCATCCTCACACACAAAAGTAGGGCGTTGAGATCCATAGGTCTTTTAATGCTAAGGAGATGACCGTACATCAGGCTCCTGGCTGATTTCTCAGGCGAGGACTGGTGAGCTAGGGATGAAGGCTAAAAAACCATGAAGGTCACAATAAACACAACAAGGTGGTCAAGACATGTGGGAAAACGAAGGCCATGGGAGTCAACAACCATCGAGCTAGGCTAAGGAAAGTTTCAATCACCAATTTAAAAAAAAAACATCATTTTACTTTTCCATTAAATAAGCTGATCCAACCATAAGTCCTAATACATTCTACCATACAAAAATGAAGAGAGCATACCATTTCCTAATCACCTGCTCTGAATGACGTCCCGCACGCTCTGTGCAACTACCACTCGTCGACCGTCGAGACTTCACCGGTACCTCCCAGCTAATGATAGGGGTAATCTTCTTCCCCCTTAGCCCCCTGAGCCGCAAAGGGGCCACACACTCACTATCCAGAGATTTTGACTAGCTCCCAGCTTGCCTCGCAAGGCTGAGCTACCAAACCTCATCGAGTTGGGTATCCCAACTCCCACAAGTTAAGTCAGTCAAGTAGATATTTCTGCAGCGTAACGTTACGCAAACAGAAGAAGATCCAACCTCCATCACCTCCCTTCATTATATAGACTTTCGTGGTTCCTTACTTTCCAAAAATTCTCTTTTAATTAAGTTTTTATAATTAATTTCCTAAAAATTCCTCCCCGTAGAAGTGTCACCCTTCCTTCCTCCATAAATTAATTTCTTTAAGTAATTAATTATCTTTATTTCCCTCACCCACCTAGAGTTACTCCTATAATCACTCCTAGGTGTCCCCAAATTCTCTTACAGGTTTTAATAAATTTCCCTTTTATTAAATTGCTAGTTTAGTTTAAATTAGAAATGTCTTAAATGGTAGATGCTTTACTAAGTTTGACCTTCCTCTTTTTCCCTTAAGTTCCCCTTTTTCCTTTTTTATGTTTACCTCTTTTCCTAGTTTCCTAATTTTTTAGATTTTCCCTGTTTCCCCTTTTTATTTAGAACTCAAAAAGGCAGGTGTGGAAATTAACCCTTTTTCCCTTTTTTCATTTAATTAGTATTTTAAAATTATCAAAATAATAAAACCATTAATTCCCCTTTTTCTTTTAAATTTTATTCCAACTGATTTTTGTTTTCAATGAATAAATTAAATTTCTTATTCCCTTCATGTTACAAGATTTAATGAAGGTCATAATTATTATTTATGTGGTTTCTATTTTTATTATTATTATTGTTATTTTTTTTTTATAGAGAGATAAAAT
>SNQJ01S0034847.1:10846-52733 GCA_010110895.2 Picea sitchensis | reverse complement strand
CAACAAATCATGTCAGAACATATCCATATCATATCATCTAATCAGATGCACTAATATCACAGTAAAACAATCAAACCCCAGTGGTACACTCCCTGACTCGATCCAAAGTCCAAGGGGTTCCATCGATGCCTCTGCATTCTTGAGGTCCAAAATCCTGCACACTCAATAAACCAAGTCAATAGTACCTATCTATGTGAATGCAGTAAAACAACATGTCATCAACCCATAACACCTCATAATCAAAATCAAAAGTTTTAAGAGCATAATAATCTGAGGCATGGTTATTGTTGGACATTAATAAATACTTCAAAATCTAGAACTATTCCAGCAACATGAAGGTTAGAATGGCCATATACAATCTGAAGGGAAAGGCCAACATTTGGTGGCAGGACTTGAAATTGGCTAAGGGCCTAAAGGATAAACAGTTGGAATGGTCCGACTTCAAAAAGTATTTTAAGAAACAATACCTTTCTGAGAGCTATTATGAAAGGAAGACGAAAGAATTTTATGAATTACGACTTGAACAAATGACGATGGATGACCTTATAAATAAATTTTTGGAACTACTAAGATTCATACCATACATCCGGGAGGATAAGGTAAAAATCCAACGATTCTTAAGTTGTTTACCACAGTCCTACAGGGACAGAATTGAGTTTGACAACCCCAAATCCTTTAGTGAGTCATTCAGGAAGGCATGAATGTGCTATGACCAGTATAAATAGTGGGTAGAGTTTACCAAGACTTGGAAGGATAAGAAGCAAGATGGAATAAACTAGCGGAAGAAGAGATGCCAGCCAACTCCTTATCATAATTCAACAAAGGGTTTCCCAAGGAAGGATTTTCACTCCAATCATCCGAATACACAAGGTAGTGGTAAACTAGTAAACCATGGAATGAAGAAGTTTGGGGACAACTCCCGCGAGCAATTAAAGTGTTGGGAGTGTGGAGAACCTCATCTAAGGAGGAACTGTCCACATTTAATTGCAACAAACAGAACTGTTGTTCACAATTTGTAGGAAGCCTCAACAGTGGGTGACATGGGCAGAAGTCTGCACGGATAAATGCAGCCATAGATGGTCGACAAGCTAACCACAAATCCTCAGTGGTAGATATTGAAGGTAAAATCCTTGACACTTGAATTTCTATTTTAATTGACCCTGGAGCTACGTTAAGTTGTATTAATCCTAATGTAGTAGATTCGAATAAACTTAAGAAACAAAAGCATGAAAAACCTTGTCTTGTACAACTAGCAACAGGGACTAAAAGAAAAGTAGTTAAGTTTATTTCTGATCTTGAGTTCAGTTTAGATGGTCAAAAGATAAGGACCAATCTGAACATCCTACCACTAGGGTCTTATGATATGATTATTGGGATGGACTAGTTGGAACAACACAAAACAATACTAGATTGTTATACAAAGATACTTAGCTATAAAGATAATTTTGGCACTGTTAGAATAGCCCAAGGCATACCAAAACCTGTGTCAATTAGACAAGTTTCAGTGATGCAACTCAATAAATGTATTAGAAAGGGATGTCAAGTTTACGCCATCTAAGTAACGAATCTATTAGAAAAAGAAGATAAGACCAAGTTAGAAGACTTTGTTGTACTACGTGATTTCAGAGATATGTTTGTTGATGAGATACCAGAATTGCTTCCTAGGAGAGAAATAGATTTCTCCATAGACTTACTACTCAGATCAACCCCTATCTCAAAAGAACCCTAATGAATGAGTCTACAAGAACTGACAAAATTAAAAATACAATTACAGGAATTGTTGGATAAAGAGTATATCAGACCAAGTGTCTCGCCATGGGGAGCACCAGTCCTCTTTGTGAAAAAGAAATACGGTACTCTAAGACTATGTATCGATTATAGACAACTGCACAAAGTGACAACTAAGAACAAATACCCCTTACCACGGATAAATGATATGTTCGATCAAGTTGGTGGGGCCAAGATCTTCTCAAAATTGGATTTACGATCTGGATATCATCAAGTTAGGATAAAGGACCAAGACATAAACAAAATAGATTTTCGAACAAGATACAGACACTACGAGTTTGTTGTCATACCTTTCGGACTCACTAATGCACCAACCACATTTATGTGCTTGATGAACAACATTTTTAGCAAGTACTTAGACAATTTCGTGGTAGTATTTATCGATGATATTATGGTCTATTCTAAAACGGAGGAGAAACTTGGTGAACACTTACGAATAGTTCTACAAACACTAAGAAAACACAAACTATACGCAAAATTCGACAAGTGTGATTTCTATTAAAAAGAAATACAATACTTAGGACATGTCATTTCCTTGGAAGGTATTGTCGTAGACCCAAAAAAGATAAAATCCATTATGGAATGGCCAGTATCTAAGGATGTGGCAGATATCCGATCATTCATGGGAATCACCGGGTATTATCGCAAATTTATAGAAGGGTTCTCCAAGATAGCCTACCCTATCACATCATTACAAAAGAAAGGAACGAAGTTTAACTGGTTTCAAAAGTGTCAAGATAGTTTTAACAAGCTAAAAGAATTATTGACATCAACGCCCATCTTCAAGGTAGCAGACCCAGATAAAGACTTCACAATATGCGTTGATGCAAGTAAAGAGGGGCTAGGTGGTGTTCTAACTTAGGAAGGGAACATGATTTGTTATGAATCCCAAAAATTAAAGGAACACGAGCGAAATTATGTCACTCATGACTTAGAATTGGCAGCAGTAATACATGCCTTAAAAATGTGGTGACACTATATCATGGGCAAAAAATTCTTACTATTGATAGATAATAGTGGAGTGAAATATCTGTTTAACCAACCAGACCTTAATGCGAGACAAGCAAGGTGGCTAGCCCTTCTTAAACAAATTTGACTTCGAAGTCATACATATCAAGGGTAACGAAAATAAAGTAGCAGATGCTTTAAGCCGCATAATCCATTGGTTATTTGAGATAAATATCAACAGAGCAGAAAGTGATCTAGAACAAAGAATAAGAATGGCAGGTGTTAATGACAAAAATTACACTAAGATGATGGCGGAATTGCAAAATAGTGTCACAAAATCAGATGAATTGGATATAAGTATCGACAAGGAGGGACTATTAAGATTTTAAAACAGACTTTACGTACCAGAATAAACAAAGCTAAAATTAACTATTTTAGACGAAGTGCATAAGAAACCATACTCTGGCCATCCAGGTTACCAGAAAAAAATAACAACACTCAAAAAACTATTTTACTGGCCTAATATGAAGGGAGAAACAACAGAGTACTTGGCTAGGTGCCAAGATTTCCAGCAGGTTAAGGCTGAACACCAGCATCCAGCCGGCCTATTACAGCCATTACCAATACCGGAATGGAAATGGGAGACCATCTCACTAGACTTTATCACAGGTTTTCCTAAAACTCAGAAACATAATGATTCTATCATGGTTGTAATCAATAAACTCAGTAAGTCTGCACACTTTATTCCTGTGAAGTCTACTTTTAAAGCTATTAACATTGTTGAAATATTCATGAAAAATTTTTTTAGACTGCATGGTATTCCTAAAATGGTGTGAGGCAAGAGCATCTTGCTGAAACATAATTGTCTTGTTGTTATGAACACTGTTGAGTAAGTGTGAGGCAAGAGGAGAACTGTTGGAATTGAAGGACACTGCTGAGGAGGAGTTTCCAAGTTCACCCTCATGGATTCATGGTCAGGCTAGGGGGTGAATCAGGCAAGTAGATTTGGCTGCCCTGTTCTACGGTTGGGAGGAACATGGTCGTTCCCTTTGTCTTCCTGTGGATTGGATTCAGATATGTTGATATATCCCTTTTTATTATGAATGGCAATATTTTCATCTGATGTCTTGTATCATGTAAATTTGAACTAGAATAGTTTCCATTCTCTGTCGAATGATTTGATATCTGATGCATTGTATTTGATTAAAAACGGAACTGCAATGATTCCTCTTCTTTGTTTATGTTCGTTATGAGAAATTTATGTGAAGGAAATCCGTGTATATATATAGTTGTAATTCGTCTACTGGAATGTTCATATCTATCTGCCGAAGTAGAGTTACTGGTAACGGAAGATGAAGTTCGTTTGTAGTTTTACTTTGTCTATCATCATGTAGTTCGGAATAAACATCCAAACTTTGGAAAATTGTTCCTCCTGTGAGTAAAATGCTAGATGGATGCACCTATAATTTATATTCCTATAAGTAAGTAAGGAAAGGAGGAGCCTAACGTCAATAGGGTAGTTCCTCTCGATAGTTAAACCCCCAGAAAACCAAACTCAGATTCCTCAGAACATCAAATTATAATTACCAAATTCTGATGGAATGATATTCTTAACTATGTATTTTTATAGATGCACATATCTAGTACTGTTCACATTTAATGCATTGATTTAAAAGAGGCTCTGAGTGGATATTATAGAATTTACCCTATACAGAGAATTTTTTTTTATCCTTTGTGTCCCTCTGTGCGCGTAAATTTCCTAAGTCCTCAGGCGTTCAGAATTCTGTGAAGTAAAGGTACATAGTATCCTTCTACACCCTCAGTCTCCCAGAAACAAAAGTAAGTTTTCTCCCAAAAAATGACGTTTGAGAATACCCGCAAATGTTAAAGACCAAGGAGTGATGAAACTAGTATGAAGAGTTACAGTAGGAGCTCTCTCTCCCTTTGCGTTGTTTTTTTATTTCCTTAACTTTTTAACTGGAACACTTAGTCCAACTTCCCTTTCTCCTTTCAGAGGTTCGTGTATATTGATGTATGGATTCTGAACTCACGAAGTTCTAAATCCCGAAACCCCGAAGCTTCCACTTTTCGCTTTTCGACTTTTCTTTTTTCTTTTGTGTTTATGCACCATGTGTTCGTAAATTCTGAAAATCCTGAAGTAGCGGGTCCCATTTTAATTTTTCGGAACCTCGGGAAATGTCTTGCGTGGTTGTTGACATTTGAAACCCCAAAACCCCGAGTTCTGAAATCCTGAAGTAGCGGGTCCCACTTTACCTTTTCGGAACCTCAAGAAATGTCTTGCGCGATTGTTGACATTTGAAACCTTGAAACACCAAGTTTCGAAATCCTGAAATTACGGGTCCCACATTACCTTTTCGGAGCTTCGGGATATGTTTGCGCTATTGTTTGACATTTGAAACCTCGAAACCTCGAGTTCAGAAATCCCGAAATTACGGGTCCCACCTTTTCTCTTTTCAACTTTTCATGATTTCGGAAGTTCTGGTGTGTAAAGGCTTGGCATTTGAAGTCACGGGATTCTGAATCCCGAAATCCCAAAGGGGGTCCCACCTTTCCTCTTTTCACTTTTCGTGATTTTGGAGGTTTTGGGGTGTAGAGGTTAGGCTTTGAATTCACGAAACTCTGAACCCCGAAACCCCAAAGGGGGGTCCCACTCGTCCCTTTTCTCTTTTCGCAAGTTGTTGTGAGGAACTTTATGATCCGATGATTCACGGGATTTAGGTACTTTCCCGATGAATTTTCCACTGTCTGTTCCTCTAAAGACATCTAATCATTACCCTCCTGAGTTTTGATAGATCATCCTTAACTTCCACACAGATCTATGGGATCTAACGATCCACTGGATTTCGGTCCTTTTCCTGACTTTTTTATCACCATTCGTTCTCCTAAAGATAGCTGGCGAGGAAGATTTGGTTTTTTTCCACTGGATCGCAACCCTTGCGAGACAATGTTTCTCTCAGCCTCGCTCTGAACACTTCAGGGTGATATCCTTTTCTCTCTCTGAACAACAGAGGCTCCTTCAAGATATGTTCGTATCGCCCTCTTACTTTGAGTATGCTGGAAGGGTGCAGGGAACAAGGGAAGGAACAAAATCATGGATGGACTTTTCCTTTTAAACAAAGAAGCTTCTGTTCGAAGTAGATTAGATGGGTGTAATAATACCCTTATGGTCAGAATTGAATCATTCCTGGTTTTTTAACATTATAAGCTTAAAACGAAATTGATTTATGCCATGGGAATAAAAAAAAATTTTATGGTGATTTTTTAGGTTCATTACAAACCATCCCCTTCATTCCTCCAAAAATTAACTTCTTTAATTAATTTATTATCTTTATTTCCCTCACCCACCTAGAGTTACTCCTAGAATCACTTCTAGGTGTCCCCAAATTCTCTTACAGGTTTTAATAACTTTCCCTTTTATTAAATTGTTAGTTCAGTTTAAATTAGAAAGCTCTTAAATGGTAGATGCTTTACTAAGTTTGACCTTCCATTTTTTCCCTTATGTTTCCCTTTTTCCCTTTTTAAGTTAACCTCTTTTCCTAGTTTCCTAAAATTATAGATTTTCCCTCTTTCCCATTTTTAATTAGAACTCAAAAAGGCAGGTGTGGAATTTAACCCCTTTTTCCCTTTTATCATTTAATTATATCATTTAAATTATAAAAAATAATAAAACAGTTAATTCCCCTATTTTTAATTTTATTTCATCAGATTTTTTTTTTATGAATAAATTAAATTTCTTACTCCCTTCGTGTTACAAGATTTAACGAAGATCATAATTATTGTTTAAGTTGTTTTTTTTTTTATTATTATTATTATAGATATACAAAATTTTACCACTAGCGTAATTTAGACTTAGACCTTAAATTTTGTACTGGGCAACATTTAATTAGGGGAAATTGTTCTAAAAATACTTAACACGTTATTCATCCTAAGGCCATCTAGGTTCATTCCTCTATCATCAACACCACGACGTTCTCTTCAGGATGCACTAGGTGCTCCAAGGGTGCCACTCACCTCATATGTTCCCTTGCTCGACATGCCCTTCAGGACGCACTTACGTGCTCCAAGGGTGCCACTCACCTCTTGAATGACTTGGTAGACATCAATAACCCCTGGACTCAACACCTCTCCAGGTGAACTTGTGGGAGACTAAGGGCCTTTAAGCAATAAGGCCCCTGCCTTATTGCGCGCCCCTTAGAATCATCGTGAGTGACTGTCGCAGTCTTCCCTCACGGCATCGTGGGTCCTCTTGAACTAGGTAATCATTAACCTACAGTTCGAGCCACGGTGAAAGTGCTAGTAGGTTGTGGAAGGGTTGTTGTCCACACCTCTCCCTCAACATCTCTAGTAGTGGTGCATGACCCCTTTACTCCACATGTCATTTTGTTCAGCAAGCTATCGTCAGCCTACATCATCAACAATTCATGTCATAATATATCCATGTCATATCATCTAATTAGATGCGCTAATATCATAGTAAAAACAATCAAACCCCAATGGTACACTCCCTGACTCAATCCAAAGTCCAAGGGGTTCCATCAATGCCTTTGCATCCTCGAGGTCCAAAATCCTGCACACTTAGTAAAACCGAGTCAATAGCAGCTCTCTATGTCAAAGTGGTAAAACAACATGTCATCAACCCATAACGCCTCATAATCAAAATCAAAAGTTTTAATAGTATAATAATCTGGATCACTTGCGAGCAAGTGTCCTCAAAGAATAAGTTCGCTCATTGCGCCAGAGCAGGATCCTTGTACCTTATTTTTCATAGTATTATCATTGAAATCAATGCACCCTACCCTATTGTTTTATGTTATGTCATTATCACTAAAATCAATGCACCCTATAGTTTTATGTTATATCAATATCACTAAAATCCTTGCACCTTATTACTTCAATCCTCTCAAAATGTATTTGAAATTCCAAAAGGATTGCCTTCACAATGACTAGTTTAACACTCCATTGAATTTATAACAGGTCCTTCACAAAGTCCAGAACTTATCGACTCAACCCAAACGAAAGTATAGAAATTGAAAGGTAGATCAATAAATTTCTATAAGAGGGCCATATTTAGGGAAGCACCTTCAACTCATAATATCTATTTTGAAATTTACTTTCACCCTAAATTCATTTCACTTGATTATTTGTTGTATCTTAGCATTGAAATCAATATCGAGGATTAATTTATTTGGTAGTCATTTTTCATAGTATTATCACTTAAATCAATGCAACTTTTTGTTTTATATTCTATTATTATCATTGAAATCAATACACCTCTTATTATCTTATGTTAACATGAATACAACTACTTGATTATGATAAATCATTTTTTATTGTATCATCACTTAAATCAATGCATTGTTTTTTCATTAAATCAATCCAACTATTTGTCATAAATTAGAGAGCACAACTAAGATAGTTCTCTTCAAATTTTCTCTTTTTTATTTATTGAATATTATATTATTCTTGTAGGAGGAACACATGTCAATTCTGTTTGAGCACTTTTTCACATTTTATATATCTTAATATTATAATTGTTTTAATGTGAAAATATTAATACATAAATCACATATAATGTATCTCACATTTCTCTTGATGATTTGTTGTATCTCACACTTAAAATCAATATGGAGGATTAATTTTCTTAGTATTATTTCTTCAATTAATTAATGCACTAAATCATTTTTCATAGTATTATCAGTGAAATCAATGCACCTTATTGCTTTATGCTATATCATTGTTCAAATGAATACAACTACTCTAATTACTCTAAATTATTTATCATTTTGTTAATTTACTTTGTATTATTTCTTCAATTAATTAATACACTGAAAGCATATTAATTAATTAATACGCTTTTCACATTTTTTATGTCTTGATATAATAACTATTTTAATGTGAAAATACTAATAGATAAATCACACATAACCAAACAAAGTACACAACTTCAACTTATAATATATGTTTTGAAATTTGTTTTCACTACATTATTGCTAAATTCATTTCACTTCATGATTGCATGTATCTCATAGTTGAAGTCAATATAGAGGATTAATTTCCTTTGTATGATTTCTTCTTTTAATTAATGCACTGAATCATTTTTCATAGCATTATCATTGAAATCAATGCACCACATTATTTTATGTTATATCATTATCACTGAAATCAATGCACCCTATTTTCTTATGTTATATCATTAGCACTGCAATCAATACACCCTATTGTTTTATGTTGTATCATTGTTAAAATGAATACAACTACTTGATTATGCAAATCATTTTTATTGTATCATCACTTAAATCAATGCATTTTTTGTTGCATTAAATCAATGCAAGTGATTTTTCTAAATCATAAAGCACAACTAATATGGCTTGTATAAACATTCAAATTTTTGAACTTTTTCATCGGGATCCGATGAAACAGATCTTGGTTAAATGATCGTTTTATGTTGTTTAAATTGCATTTTTGAATGCATAAATGGATTCACCACCCTGAAAAAACTTGGCACTCAAATTATATGGACTCAATCACTCAAATATTTCGGAAAACATTGATCGAAAAATATGCCCATAAAAATGTCAAAAAGGAAAATGTTTCCTTAAAACTTTCTCCAAGAATATCTCAAATAGCACATATAAGATAGTTCACTTTATATTTAATGCTATTGTTTTCAGCACATATTTTTTTATTTACTCAATATTATATTATTCTTTTAGGAGAGACACATGTCAACTCCATGTTGAACACGTTTTTCACATTTTATATATTATAATATCATAATTGTTTTAATGTGAAAATACTAATAGCTAAATCACACATAACCAAACAAAGTCCATGACTTCAACTTATAATATTTGTTTTGAAATTATATTATTCTTTTAGAAGGTACATGTGCCATTTTTTCAATTAATGAATGCACTGAATCATTTTTCATAGTATTATCATTGAAATCAATGCACCCTACCCGATTGTTTTATGTTATGTCATTATCACTAAAACCAATGCACCCTATAGTTTTACGTTATATCAAGATCACTAAAATCCTTGCACCTTATTTTTCATAGTATTATCATTGAAATCAATGCACCCTACCCTATTGTTTTGTGTTATGTCATTATCACTAAAATCAATGCACCCTATAGTTTTATGTTATATCAAGATCACTAAAATCCTTGCACCTTATTGCTTCAATCCTCTCAAAAATTATTTGAAAGTCCAAAAGGATTGCCTCCACAATGACTAATTTAACACTCCATTGAATTTATGACAGGTCCTTCACAAAGTCCAGAACTGATGGCGATGCCCTCTACTCCTCAACCCGCAGGTCAGAAAGTCCACGTCAGCTCAGGATCTTTCCTTTCACACGGCCCGAAGAACTCCAAATGGTTCTTCTATTTCCCTATCAGGAAATCTGCACCCACAACAATCCTCATGGGATCCCCCTCTTTACAATCGGGAGATCGGAATTCACGACTTCAAGAGGTCAGTGGTTGAGCGTTGGTCTCTCGAATCCCCAAAACCCGACAACAATCAACGTTGACCTTTACCTTTTCCTATCGGGATTTTCCCTATTGCGATTTTGGTGTTCACGATGTCAAACAACTTGGTTCTTTGACTGCCAAATCCTGATATGTCTAAACTCCGATACACATGTGAGTTTGAATTTTCAACGGTCCTTCACTCCATTCACATTTCGGAGTTCGCAATATTGCGAATCCTGAATGCAAAGTTTTCAGGACTTCACCTTCCATGAAAACCTGAAATAGTGTGCCACCTGTCCACCTCACTGAATTCTCCATGGCCCACAATATCCTTTGGCTGTCGGGATATTGTGTTTCGTGATATCGTGACTCCTGTTGCAATGTTTACGGGTCTTCAACCCGTGAAACCCTGATATGGGATTCCACGTGTAAATATGACGGCCCTTATGGCTCGGATCTACAGTCCTGCCCCTCCTGAGATTTGAACCTTCAGATAATACTTCATCGTATCTCACCTGTTCCCCCCTGCGAGATCTAACGACTCATGGAACTTCGTGAAATATCCTCAGGGAATTTCGTCTGTCTGTTCCTTCCCTCTGAAAGATCGTCCTCCTGCGACCCTTTGCTACTACGCTTTCCTTCAAACCTTTAAGGTTCTTTTCCTCTTACCCCCTTCGACTCTTTTGAAGGTTCAATCCTTCTCCGCTTCCCACGACTCAACGCCTTTTTCGAAAATCCCTGCATGCACTCCTTGCGACAGATTTTCAAACACTTTTAAGTGTTGAAATCCCTTCGAATTTGCGCACACCTGCAGCAGCAGTCTCTAGATGATTTGCCCATATTTTCAACTCTGAGACTTTCCCCAGCCTGCGCACTCCTTGCACGGCTCATGTGCCTGTCTACACTTCTGAATGAATGAGAACAAAAGATACCCTATCTGAACCCTTTGTCAACACACTCCTTGTGGACACTTCCACTTCACTCCTTGCAGGAATCCTTGTTCAGATAGAGAAACAATTGAAACTCATTCCTACTTCCCTTTAGACTTCGAACTCAAACATGAAATCATATACATAACATATAAAGAAAATGTATAAGTAGAAGCAAACATTCATGAGCATATCACTCAACATCAATACACAAAGAACAAACACAAAACCATGAATTTGAATCAACTCTTTCTATTAATCCAAATATCTGTACATGGGTGTTCTTACACAACTCTCTGCATGCTCATCTCCACAATGTTGCTTCATAATAATGTTACAATACACAATGAGGGTGTCTAGATCCCGTTTTCCCCCTTGCGCTCTAAAACTGTCTAATCTAGAATTAAATTCTATCTACCTGCATTAACTACTTTAAATTCCTTCTACCTACTAAGGACGAGATAAAATCGCTCAAGGTCTGGTTACATTATACAAGTGCACCTCTTCTTAATGGCTTCATTTAAGATTGCGCAACAATTTCAAGGTGATTTCAAAATTTGTGCTGGCGCTTTTCCAGTTGTCTCTTGCCTTCCGCGCTGGCTCGCTTGATGTTAGCGATTCTCCTGCATCATACTCCCTAGATTGAAAACTTTCAGGGGATCCTACCCATGAGATATCACGCGGTATGTCCATGCTTCTGGATCTCCTCTTTGTTCTCCCAGCTGGCATCTTCAACTGGATGGCCTTTCCATTTGACCAGATATTCAAAGCATTCTTTCCGCCTGGTCCTCTTGCTCACTCTCTTATCCAGTATGCGCTCCATCTATAGCTTATCTACAACTGGCATCTACTCTGTCCACTGAATCACTGGTTATTCATTTCCAGTCTCTATTTCCCCAGCTTTATATGGGTACAAATATGAGATATTGAATATCGAATAAATTATGATCCCATCGGGTAATTCAATCTCGTAAGCATTCGCCCCAAATTTCTTCAAGACCTTACATGGACCGATTTTCTTCATATTCAATTTATTATACATTCCTCTCGGGAACCTTTCTTTCCTCAAATGTGCCAGAATCAAGTCACCAACCTCAAACTGAAGTTGTCTTCTGTGTTGATCTACTCTATGCTTGTATTCCTGGCTTGAATTCTGCAATCTCTCCTTCACCCGATTGTGAAGTTATTTCATCGCCTCTGCGAATTCTTCGACACTAGTGATCCTAGTCGCAGTCTGTTCTGAATCCCTCAGCTTAGAAATTCCTCTCGGCTCCATGCCATAGACAACCTGAAATGGACTCTGCCCTGTGATTTTGTTAACTAAGTCATTATAAGAAAACTCTGCATGTGGTAATATGTTGTCCCACTAGCTATGGTGTTCTGTCACCAAGCTTCTCAGCAAGTCTCCCAGACTTCTGTTGACCACTTATGTATGTCCATCCGTCTGAGGATGATAAGCCGAACTAAATGACAAGTTATCTCCCAGTTTCTTCCATAAGGTCCTCCAAAAATTCCCTATGAACTTTGTATCTCGATCCGAAACTATACTTCTTGGCAACCCATGAAGTCGAATGACCTCTTTGAAAAATAGGTTCACAATATGAGTTATGTCACTGGTCTTCTGACATGGAATGAAGTGTGACATCTTGGAAAATCTATCCACCACCACAAAGATTGAATCACAACCTCTTTGTGTTCTTGGCAACCCCAATACAAAATCCATGCTAATTGCATCCCACGGCTTTTCTGGTATGGGCAATGGTTGATAAAACCCCGCATTTTGCTTCCTTCCATTTGAATGCTGGAAAATTCTGCATCTGTCCACGAAGCTCCTGACATCTAATCGCGTTCCCGGCCAAAAATATGACTTGTTCAACTTTGTGAATGTCTTGTCATGACCAAAGTGCCCTGCCAATCCTCCACTGCGTTTCTCCTTCAGTAGATTCTCCCTCATGGAGCATCTCAGAATACACAACCGATTACCCTTAAACAGTAATCCTTCCTGGATCATGTACTCTACCCACTGGCTTCTATCTCTGAGAATTGGATTCTTAGCTACTTCATAAGCCTCCTTAAAATTCTGATCATCTGCGTACATGTCCCTGAGATCATCAAAACCCAACGTTTTGACTCTGAACTCCTGGAACAACAAACACTTCCTGCTCAAAGCATCAACAACTTTGTTAGCAGTACTAGAAATATGTTTTATCACAGAAGTAAAATTCTGCATATACTCAACACATTTGACATGTCTCTTATTCAACTTTTCTCGGTGAGTCACAAACTGCAGTGCATGATTGTCACTGTACAAGACAAACTCCTTCGGGATCAAGTAATGCCTCCATTTCTTCAATGCCTGTATGATAACATAGAATTCCTTATCATATGTGGAGTACTTCACCTTCGCTTCATTCAGCTTCTCGTTGAAGTATGCTATTGTCATGTCTTCCTGACTCAAGACTGCCCCGATTGCAAATCCACTTGCATTGCATTTCACCTGAAATGTCCTTTGGAAATCCGGCAACACCAGAACTGGTTGTTCCATGATCTTCCTTTTCAACAGATTAAAACTCTTCTCAGCTTCTTCTGTCCAGTGAAAAGACTTGTGTATTTTCTTCACTGTATCCATCATCGTTGCGCTAATTTCACTGAAATTCCTGATGAATTTTTGGTAGAAACTAGCCAATCCATGAAAACTTCTCACCTCAAAGATATTCTTCGGTGATGGCCAATTCTTGATTACCTCCACCTTATTTGGATCCATCCTCAACTCATCTGCAGAAATAACAAACCCCAAGTAAATGAGCTTTGTCTTCATGAACGAGGATTTCTTCATGTTTATCAACAGATTCTCCTGCTGTAATCTCTGCATCACTGTAGCCAAATGCTTCAGATGCTCTGCCACTATTTTACTGAAAACCAGTATATCATCGAAATACACAATGACAAATTGTTCGATGAACTCCCTCAGTACTTCGTTGATCAACCTCATGAAGGTACTTGGTGCATTTGTTAAGACAAACAACATAACAAGCCATTCATACAACCCTTCATTTGTTTTGAATGCTATATTCCACTCATCAACTTCTCTCATGTGGATCTGGTGATAACCGCTTTTCAAATCAATCTTTGAAAAATACTTTGCTCCACTCAAGCAATCCATCAGATCATCCATCCTCGACAATGGAAATCTGTACCTGATGGTTATCTTGTTAATCACCCTCGAGTCAGTACACATCCTCCAGCCTCCATCTTTCTTTGGACTGAGTACTTTTGGAATAGCACATGGACTCAAGCTCTCCCTGACTAATCCTTTTTCCAACAACTCTTGGACTTTCCTCTTAACCTCTTCATTCTCTTGCGGCGTCAACCTGTACACGGCTTTGTTTGGCAAACTAGCTCCTGGTATGAGATCAATGTGATGACTCACACTTCTAATCGGTGGAAACGAATGAGGTAATTCATCCACAACTATATCAATGGACTCTTCCAGCAGTTCCTGAATTTCTTCTGGCAAATCATCCACCCTTGTGCTAGTCAGAACAATCCTAGGCTTTCCGACCATGATGAACTGTGGATCCTCCTTCTTCTTAAAATCTATAAGAAATTCCTTCCCACTCATGAGAAGTATTGTGTTGCTTACTTCCGGCTTCACCTCCTTATCCTTGATTGGAAGCAACATGTGTGTCCTCCAATTCTTCTCTAGGGTGTATGTGTTCATTCTCCCATCATGAATCACATTCCTGTCATATTGCCATGGTATACCCAACAATAGATGAAAAACATCCATAGGAATGACATCACATAATATCTTATCATTATATCCTCCTATCTTAAATTCAACTAAACATTGTTTAGTGACAGTTACCTGATGTCCTTTCTGTAGCCGCAAAACTCTCTATGGGCTTGGATGATCAATTGTCTCCAGCTCCAGCTTCTCTACCATCTCCGTAGAAACAATATTATCTGTGCTACCACTATCTACAATGACCTTGCATACCCTGTCCTTGGTCTTGCAAGCAGTTCTAAAAAGTCTGGTCCTTTGGACTGAACTCTCCACCTCCTTCTCTGGTGTCAAAAGGACTTTTCGCATAATCAGTGATCTTCCGCCTTCAGCGTCTTCTGCCTCAACATCCTGCCTCTGTGCTTCGGCGATGTGAGATTCCCCAATATCCTTCTTTTTATCTGGACACTCATAATACTTGTGCCCATTCTTTCGACATGTGAAGCATGTTATTACTCCACCTCTTCATCTTCCTCTGCCTCTAGTACGAGGAAAAGTATTGTTGTCAGCATAATCTCCTCTCTTCTCAGTATGTTTCCCTCAATGTTCAACATATTTCCCTCTCTGTGAGGTTCCACCTCTCTCAGTTCAAGTTTGAGGTTTCTTCCAGTCCTCCTTGGGCTTCTGATATTTATCCTGGGCAATTGATTTGCCTCTGGGTTGACTTTTGCCTCTGCCTCTTTGACTCTGTTTTCATCTCAGCTTCTCTTCCACTTTCAGAGCCATCAGATAAGCATCTTCCACCGTTTGGATGGTTACCATGCTCATCTCATCCTGGATATCATATCTCAGGCCATTCATGTATCTGGAAACCTTTTCATCATCGCTTTCCCGATGACCTTCCCTGATGTTCAGTTTGTAGAATTCCTCAGTGTATTCTTTCACTGTCATCAACTTCTGTCTCAGGTTCTGCATCCTCCTGAATAGAGTAATTTGGTAATCCCTAGGGATGAATTTTGCCTTCATCTTCGTGATCATTTTGTCCCAGCTCTTGATCTTTTGCATGCCTTTGCAGCGTCTATCAGCTTGTAGTTCATCCCACCACAATGTTGCATGTCCCTTCAATCTTGTGACAGCATGCTTGACTTTCTTGTCCTCTTCGACATCTTCATAGTCGAAGTATGTGTCTAGAGCTCTAATCTAGTCTAGAAGCTCCTCTGCATCCAAGTTTCCCTCATAAACTGGAATGTCCATCTTTGATCTTGCACCCATACTTGCAATAGCTTTGATCAAATTCTCATTTGATGCATCTTCGACCGCAACTTCTTCCTGACATTCAGCCTCCGCTTCACTCTCGAAATCACTAAGATCCCTAGCACTGACTGTGCGTCATTGCGCTATCTCCATGTCTTCGAGTCTAGCTCGTAGGTCATGCATCTCTCTCTCCATAACTAGATCTATCATCTGCCTGCCTCTTCTTCACGGCATTTCCCTCTCCTCTGGATCGGGTGATTGCATATCCCTTCTCCTTGGGAGCATGGTGAATTCTCTTCTTCTCTGCTATAGAAAGCAAAGAACCTTTCTATTCTCTGATACCAAACTAACGACGATGCCCTCTACTCCTCAACCCGCAGGTCGGAAATTCCATGTCATCTCAGGATCTTTCCTTTCACATGGCCCGAATAACTCCAAATGATTCTTCTATTTCCCTATCGGAAAATCTGCACCCACAACAATCCTCGTGGGATCCCCCTCTTTACAATCGGGAGATCGGAATTTGCGACTTCAAGAGGTCAGTGGTTGAGCGTTGGTCTCTCGAATCCTTGAAACTTGACAATAGTCAACGTTGACCTTTACCTTTTCCTATCGGGATTTTCCCTATTGCGATTTCGGCGTTCACGATGTCAAACAACTTGGTTCTCCGACTACCGAATCCCGATATGCCGAAACTCCGATACATGCGCGAGTTTGACTTTTCAACGGTCCTTCACTCCATCGGCATTTCAGAGTTTGCAATATTGCGAATCCTAAATGAAAAGTTTTCAGGACTACACCTTCCACGAAAACCCGAAATAGCATGCCACCTGTCCACCTCACCGACTTCTCCATGGCCCACACTATCCTTTGGTTGTTGGGATATCGCGTTTCGTGATATCGCGACTCCTGTTGCAATGTTTACGGGTCTTCAACCCATGAAACCCCGATATGGGATTCCACATGTAAATCTGACGACCCTTATGGCTCAGATCTATGGTCCTGCCCCTCCTGAGCTTTGAACCTTCAGAGAATACTTCACCGTATCTCACCTGTTCCCCCTCGCAAGATCTAACGGCTCACGAAACTTCGCGAAATCTCCTCAGAGAATTTCGTCCGTCCATTCCTTCCCTCTGAGAGCTCGTCCTCCTGCGACCCTTTGCTACTATGCTTTCCTTCAAACCTTTAAGGTGCTTGGCCTCTTACCCTCCTTGACTCTTTCGAAGGTTCAATCCTTCTGCGCTTCCCACGACTCAACGCCTTTTTGGAAAATCCCTGTAGGCACTCCTTGCGGCAGATTTTCAAACACTTTTAAGTGTTGAAATCCCTTCGACTCTGGGCACACCTGCAGCAGCAGTCTCTAGATTATTTTCTTAGATTTGCAAATCTGAGACTTTCCCCGGCCTGCGCACTCATTGTACGGCTCCTGTGCCTCTTTGCACTTCTGAATGAACGAGAACAAAAGCTACCCTATTTGAACCCTTTGTCAATGCACTCCTTGCGGACACTTTGACTGCACTCCTTGCAGGAATCCTTGTTCAGATAGAGAAACAATTGAAACTCATTCCTACTTCCCTTCAGACTTCGAACTCAAACATGAAATCATATACACAGCATATAAAGCAAATGTATAACTAGAAGCAAACATTCATGAGCATATCATTCAACATCAATACACAGAGAACAAACACAAAGCCATGAATTTGAATCAACTCTTTCTATTAATCTAAATATATGTACATGGGTGCTCTTACACAGCTCTCTACATGCTCATCTCCACAATTCTGCTTCATAATAATGTTACAATACACAATGAGGGTGTCTATATCCCGTTTTCCCTCTTAAGCTCTAAAATTGTCTAATCTAGAATTAAATTCTATCTACCTGCATTAACTACTTTAAATTCCTTCTACCTACTAAGGATGAGAGGAAATCACTCAAGATCCGGTTACATTATACAAGTGCGCCTCTTCTTAATGGCTTCATTTAAGATTACACAACACTTTCAAGGTGATTTCAAAATTTGTGTTGGCGTTTGTCCAGCTGTCTCTTGCCTTTCGCGCTGGCTCGCTTGATGTCGGCGATGCTCTTGCATTAAGAACTTATCGATTCAACCCAAAGGAAAGTATAGAAATTGAAAGGTAGATCAATAAATTTCTATAAGAGGGCCATATTTAGGGAACCACCTTCAACTCACAATATCTCTTTTGAAATTTGTTTTCACCCTACATTCATTTCACTTGATGATTTGTTGTATCTCAGCATTGAAATCAATGTTGAGGATTAATTTATTTGGTAGTCATTTTTCATAGCATTATCACTTAAATCAATGCACCTTATTGTTTTATATTCAATTATTATCATTGAAATCAATACACCTCTTATTATTTTATGTTAACATGAATACAACTATTTGATTATGATAAATTGTTTTTTATTGTATCATCACTTTAATCAATGCATTTTGTTTTCATTAAATCAATCCAATTAATTGTTCTAAATCAAAGAGCACAAATAATATAGTTCTCTTAAAACTTTCTCTTTTTTATTTACTCAATATTATATTATTCTTGTAGTAGGAACACATGTCAACTCCATTTGAGCACTTTTTCACATTTTATATATCTTAATATTATAATTGATTTAATGTGAAAATATTAATACATAAATCACATATAATGTATCTCACATTTCTCTTGATGATTTGTTGTATCTCACACTTAAAATCAATATAGAGGATTAATTTTCTTAGTATTATTTCTTCAATTAATTAATGCACTAAATCATTTTTCATAGTATTATCAGTGAAATCAATGCACCCTATTGCTTTATG
This sequence comes from Picea sitchensis, assembly GCA_010110895.2. NCBI lineage: Eukaryota > Viridiplantae > Streptophyta > Pinopsida > Pinales > Pinaceae > Picea > Picea sitchensis. The sequence continues at coordinate 33,758 of SNQJ01S0034847.1, read as the reverse complement.
CTATATCATTGTTCAAATGAATACAACTACTCTAATTACTCTAAATTATTTATCAGTGTGTTCATTTACTTTGTACTATTTCTTCAATTAATTAATACACTGAAAGCGTATTAATTAATTAATACACTTTTCATATTTTTTATATCTTGATATTATAATTATTTTAATGTGCAAATACTAGTAGATAAATCACACATAACCAAACAAAGTACACGACTTCAACTTATACTATATGTTTTGAAATTTGTTATCACTACATTATTGTTGAATTCATTTCACTTGAAGATTGCATGTATCTCATAGTTGAACTCAATATAAAGGATTAATTTCCTTCATATGATTTCTTCAATTAATTAATGCACTGAATCATTTTTCATAGCATTATCATTGAAATCAATTCACCACATTATTTTATGTTATATCATTATCACTGAAATTGTAACGACCTCCGGTTTCGTCACTATAACAACCTCTCATAAAAAGTGCAATTTTTTTTTTGTGTGTGTGCGTGTGTACAAGGGTAATATAAACATTATACTATGTGTCCCAACATGACGACACACATGTCGCATGCAACTGTGACAACTGCATAACAATCTAAGACACACGTCAAGCATCTGGAAGCAATGAATGACCATCAACCGACAAAAAAAGACTAACTACCCTCCCGTCTTACCCTAAAATGGTTAGGACCTCCTGGACACATAAGCAATGATCAAGCCCAGGTTCCCATTGAGTTTGACCATTTAAGGTATCAGGGCTGGCGAGTGTTCTAAGGAACAAGGAGGTGTCTACATCCCATTAATCAATCATAATCCAAATTCCATACTAGTTCCATCAATTATAACTAAACAACGTTTCATCATAGTGCAAGGAACAATCCATCTACTTAATCCACCATTCGTCAAAAAATAATCCAGTTGAGTAAGAGAATAAAAACCAAGTTATAAAATCTACCAAAAGCATATATATGATTCTTGTAATAGGTAGAGATCTATTTACACCAATTTTTAGAACTCCTCCTAAGTTAATTTCAACCATGTCAAGAATCAATTATCAATTTCATCAAGCTATTGTAACAAGTACCATACTTATGCAGCGCAACTAAATATCTTTAAAAATGACTCTTCTTAATTAAGAAGTACAATAAGAATTCATTACCAAATTTATAACCAGTAAGATACCAAGAGGAGGTCAACCTAATAATAAATGGAATAGAAGTCAAATGCCCCTTTTATATCCATTTAGAGGAATTGAGAATATTGTAACATCCCGCTCTAGCGCACTGAGAAAACTTATTATTTGAGGACACTTCCTCGCAAGTGATCCAGACTTTTATGATATTAAAACATTTGTCCTTAATTATGATGCATTATGATAGATGACATGATGTTTACTGCATTGACATAGACAAGTGTTGCTGACTCCGTTTTACTGAGTGTACAGGGTTTTGGAGCTTGAGGATGCAGAGGCATCGATGGAACCCCTTGGACTCCGGATTGAGTCACGGAGTGTGCTATTTGGGTTGATTTATTTACTATGATATTACATTTGATTTGATGATATGATGTGGGCATGTTCTGACATGATTGGTGATGATGCAGGCTGACAATAGCTTGTTGACCAGACTCACATATGGAGTAAAGGGGCCACACACGATTTCCAGAGAGGTTGAGGGAGAGGTGTGGACAACAGCCCTGCCACAGCCTACTAGCCTGTGGCTTGAACTATAGGTTAACGATTACCTAGTTCGAGAGGACCCACGATGCCGTGAGGGAAGACTGCGACAGTCGCTCGTGATGATTCTAAGGGGCGCACAATAAGGCGAGGGCCTTATTCCTTAGAAGCCCTTAGTCTCCCACAAGTTCACCTGGCGGAGTGTTGACTCCAAGGGTTATTGACGTCTACCAATCAGTCAAGTGGCAAGTGGCACCGTTGGAGCACGTGGTGCATTCTGAAGGGCACGTCGTGCAAAAGAAACGCAAGAGGCGAGTGGCACCCTTGGAGCACGTGGTGCATCCTGAAGGGCACGTCGCGCAAAAGAAACACTAGAGGCGAGTGGCACCCTTGGAGAACGTAGTGCATCCTAAATGGCACGTCGCGTTGATGATGATGAAGGAACAAACCTAGATTTCCCTAAGACATTTAACACATTAAGAAACTCTTTAACAACTTCCCTAACTAAATGTTGCCCAGTTCAGAATCTACATCCTAAGTCTAAAACTTCTCTAGGGTAAAATTTTGTCTAACCTTAAGAAAAAGACCCTATAAAAAATAAAAAATAAAAATTTAAACTAAAAACCACTTAAGTAATAACTTTAGTTTTCATAAAAAATTTGGGGTAAAATGAAGAGAGTAAAAAAATTAATTAAAATCAGTGGATTTAAAATTGTAAAGAAGAAATAAATTATTTAACTTGTGAAAGTGTAAAAAAAGATATTAATTTAAGAATAAAAAAGAAAAGACTAAATAACGCAACTACCATTTTGGCTCTAATAAAAAGGGGAAAGAAGGGAATAATAAAAATTAGGAAACTAAGCAATGGAGGAAACATAATAAGGGAAAGAGGGGAACTTATGGTAAAAAGTGAGGTCAACATAGTAAAGAATTTGCAATTAAGAACCTTCTAAATTGAACTAAATTAGAAACTTCATTTTAGGGAAAGTATTTAAACCTGTAAGGGAATCTAGGAACACCTAGGAGTAAATTTAGGAGCAACTCTAGGTGGGTGAGGTAAATGAGACAATTATTAATTTAAAGAAACTAATTATTGGAGGAAAGTGGGGGATGGATGACACTTATACGAAGGATAATTATAGGGTCTTGGATGACACTTGTGGGGGATGGATCGACTTGAGGATAGGGTCCTGGTGGGACCAGAAGAGATACAAGAAATGGAAGAACAAATGCAAACAATAAGACAAAGGATTAAAGAAAAGCAGGATTGACATAAGAGTTATGCTGATGTGCACCGAGTCGACTGTAGTTATGAGGTCGGAGATCGAGTCTTCTTACGGGTTAAACTTCATAAGAGTTCGATCAAGTTTGGGAAGGGAGCTAAACTCTCTCCTAGGTTCGTGGGACCCTTTGAGATTATGGAGAGAAAGGGGCTCGTGGCCTATCGACTAGCCTTGCCTGATTCCTTGAGGCGTATGCACGATGTTTTTCATGTATCCGTTTTGAGACATTATATCAGTGATCCTATGCATGTAATTGACATGAGTTCCTTGCAGGTATCGGATGAGGGAGTTATCATGGCTAAGCCGGTCTACATCTTAGATCATCGTGTTCAATAGTTATGACGTCGAACGGTAGATCAGGTCAAGGTCCAGTGGGACAATTATAGTCCGCACTCGGCGACCTGGGAGGACGCATATGATATGTGCCAACAATTTTCATTTTTGTTTGATAGATAGACTTATGATACTCTGATACTTTTATTTCATCATTTATACTATGAAACGTCGGGACGAAGTTTAGACCAAGAGGAATTATATGTAACATCCCACTCTAGCACACTGAGAAAACTTATTCTTTGAGGACACTTGCTCGCAAGTGATCCAGGCTTTTATGATATTAAAACATTTGTCCTTAATTATGATGCGTTATGATAGATGACATGATGTTTACTGCATTGACATAAATAGGTGCTATTGACTCGGTTTTATTGAGTGTGCAGGGGTTTGTACCTTGAGGATGAAGAGGCATCGATGGAACCCCTTGGACTCTGGATTAAGTCAGGGAGTGTGCTATTTGGGTTGATTTATTTACTGTTCTATTACATTTGATTTGACGATATGATGTGGACATGTTCTGACATGATTGTTGATGATGCAGGCTGACGATAACTTGCTGACCAAACTCACATATGGAGTAAAGGGGCCACACACGATTTCCAGAGAGGTTGAGGGAGAGGTGTGGACAACAGCTCTGCCACAACCTATTAGCACTCTCGTCGTGGCTCAAACTATAGGTTAACGATTACCTAGTTTGAGAGGACCCACGATGTTGTGAGGGTAGACTACGAAAGTCGCTAACGATGATTCTAAGGGGTGTGCAATAAGGCAGGGGCCTTTTTCCTTAGAAGCCCTTAGTCTCCCACAAGTTCACCTAGCGGAGTGTTGACTCCATGGGTTATTGATGTCTACCAATCGGTCAAGTGGTGAGTGGCACCCTTGGAGCACGTGGTGCATCCTGAAGGGCACATCGCACAAAAGAAACAAAAGAGGTGAGTGGCACCCTTGGAGAACGTGGTGCATCCTGAAGGGCATGTCGCGCAAAAGAAACACTAGAGGCGAGTGGCACCCTTGGAGCACGTAGTGCATCCTGAAGGGCACGTCGCGTTGATGATGATGAATAAACAAAACTAGATGGCCCTAAGACATTTAACACATTAAGAAATTCTTTAACAACTTCCCTAATTAAATGTCGCCCAGTTCATAATCTAAGTCCTAAGTCTAAAACTTCTCTAGGGTAAAATTTTGTCTAACCTTAAGAAAAAGACCCTATAAAAAATAAAAATAAAAATTTAAACTAAAAACCACTTAAGTAATAATTTTAGTTTTCATAAAACTTTTGGGGTAAAATGAAGAGAGTAAAAAAATTAATTAAAATCAGTGGATTTAAAATTGTAAAGAAAAAATAAATTATTTAACTTGTGAAAGTGTAAAAAAAGATATTAATTTAATAATAAAAAGGAAAAGAGTAAATAGCGCAACTGCCATTTTGGATCTAATAAAAAGGGGAAAGAAGGGAATAATAAAAATTAGTAAACTAAGGAATGGAGGAAACATAATAAAGGAAAGAGGGGAACTTATGGTAAAAAGCGAGGTCAACTTAGTAAAGAATCTACAATAAAGAACCTTCTAAATTGAACTAAATTAGCAACATCCTTTTAGGGAAAGTATTTAAACCTGTAAGGGAATCTAGGGACACCTATGAGTAAAAATAGGAGTAACTCTAGGTGGGTGAGGGAAATAAGACAATTTAATACATTAAAGAGAATAGTTAATGGAGAAATGTGGGGGATGAATGACACTTGTACGATAGAGAATTTTTAGAAGATTTTCTTTAAAACTTAAATTAAAAGAGATTTAGGGAATGTTTGGAAGTTCTAAAACTCTATAAAAGAGAGGAAGGAGGAGGAAGAAGGGGGATCGGTTGTTAGCACAACGTTACGCTGTCGGAATTGTGACTTGTCTGATTACTTGTGGGGAGTTGGGATTTCTTAGCTCGGATAGGAGTGGTAGCTCAGCCTTGCGAGGTCAGTTGGGAAGCTAGACGTACCATCTGGATAGTGTGTGGCCCCTTTGCAGATCGGGGGCCTAAGGGGGAAGAAGAGTACCCCTAGCGATTGGATGGGAGGTACCGGTGAGGTATCGATGGTCGGCTGGGAGGAGAGGCACGAAGCGCGTGGATGTCATTCGAGGTAGGCAATAAGGAAAAGGTATGCTCATTATTTGGTAGAGTAGAATGCTCAGATTGGATTTTTGCTTTAATTTATTGCTATATAATTTTACAGTCAATGACAATCACTAATATAGTTATAATGAATGGTAGTATATACATGGTTGCATTGTTATTTATATAGTTAATGCAGTGAATTTCACCCTGTTATTTACATAGAAAATGCGTGGTAAAGGCATTTGTGAAATTTATGAATAGCCTGCTATGGCATATCCTAGTAGTTGCATTTTGGTTTAATGATGTTGCAAATCTAATACTGGCATGCGATTGTCGTTCTTGGCATTTTCATTCGTAATTAGTTACTATGATTTTTCTATCCCTTTCTAAGTCTTTGTGGTTATAACTGGGATTGGGTATCGTTCCACATCTAGACGCATTGTATTTTTATATTTTATCCTTAGATTGTGTTTTTCCGTTGGGTCGTGCATCATTTTATACTTGAAAATCTTATGTTTTTTTAGTCTTGTATTTCGATTTAAATTCAGGACTGTGTAATGTTTTTATTTTTATTTTCTGGAATTACTTCCTTGAATGTTTATGGCCAAACCTTAGAAAATAGATGGAGTGATTGGGATTCGATTTTAGGGACCGTGTAGTGTTTTATTTATTTATTCTGGAGCTATTTCTTAAATTTTGGACCAGAACTACAGCAGCGGATAGCGTGGGGGGGATTCTATTATTTTGGACTGTGTATTGGTTTAATGTAGTATTTAATGCCTGTATTTGCTCAAGGTTCCCCGGTCCTTAAACCTGTGAGGCGTGGGGTGGTAATGCATTGTGGCGTGACCCAACGTCCCACTCGTTTTCGTCTCAACGCTTTTAAGATTTACTATTGTTGGGAGAAGCGTTTTGACAGTGAGTAATATAATTTATGGTTAATTACAACCAGTTTTTGTAGCCTGTCCTTATTCCCATCCCTTCGGTTCCTCCCCACATATTGGATACATAGCCAAGTTACAATAGGTTTTAATCGTGCGTTCAACTGTTGTATGAATGAAGTTTCTCTTCTACGCACATGTGGACACAAATTGGGATTCGTTTTTTATTGGGCGTTTTGACTTTTCCTTTCATATGATTAGATGGAGAAATTCGATCTGGCATTTTCGAGCTAGTCTTTCATTCCTGACAATCTCATTGTAGGTTTAACTCTGAATTTTCGTTTCTGAAATTCGTTCTGGAAACCTTCAACGATTATTCACTAGCCTCTTTTACCTCAGTTGATATCATGAGAGATCAATTCCAAATTGCACCTTAATTGACGACTTGATTTTGTTTTTCTGTCTTACTGTCCAAAAAATTTAAATTATGCCTCTTAATCCGCCTCACTATTGATGTCGTGTCAATACCTAACTATATCTCCCGACTTTAATCTCAAGGCTTAGTCCTTCACCTTTTCATTCTTATTAGATAGATTTCTGGTTAAGAAGGCAACATTGATTGACAGGAGAATCCATTGCACTGCGTGTCTGGTAAGAACTTTTTATCGGGCTTTATGGCAATCAACGGTAGCAGATTTTGGCACCTTTCATGGGTGCAGTTTTCGGGATAACAGTTTTGGGAATCTTGGTTTAAGTGTTTTGTAACCAACAATGAAAACTGTGCAACACCTATCTAAATTTATGTTAAGGAGGAGAGTTACGGTGGTCACACTTATACCCTAGCCTCACAAAGATTAATCGTTGAAACTAGACGTCGTACTTGCACCAATCCCCTTTACAACCAAGAGTAGAAATGACACGTTCTTAATTTTTGTATGAGTAGTTGGGTTCCATAATTCGGGTTAGGATTAGTTGGGTATTAGTGACCCTCCCCCTTACCTTTCTTTATGTATAATTTTTCTTCGTAGCAAATAATGTCCTTTAGACTGAGTACAATTGTTTAAATTTCTAACCCGCCTAGGTCAACCTTATGTAGTATTGGGCACACACATCTTTCTTTCAAAAATTTAGCTCATATGTAGAAGGTTTTAGCTAAAATTTCTTATGTAGAATGTTTTAGCTCATATGCACCGTATGTAGATCATATTCCCTATGCACCATTTTTATTTTAGCTTAGTTCATATTTAAATAGATATTGAAGTAGTTCATATGCACTATGCACTATATACCATGCACTATGCTTTAAACAGTTAATTTAAGAAAATGATGTTAATATTATTATTGTATTAGGGTAATGATCAATGTAAAGTAATGCTTAATGTTACTTCTTATGGTCAAGTTTATGCTATTGTTATTATGGTTTTCGGTAATGATAAATGTAATGTAATGCTTAATGTTAATGATTATGGTCAAGTTAATATTAATGTTATTTGTTTTATGGTAATGATAATGTAATGAAACATTTAATATTAATGCTAATGGTTATGGAATGGTTAATGTTGATGTTGTTATCATTTTATCGTAAGGTTAATGTAATTGACATAAATAACATATCAGATGTAATGTGATGGTCATTGTATTACTTATTGTAATGTAAAATGAAAAATGGTTGCTATTTTATGGTAGTGATGATGAAACTAATTATCATTAATAGAAGATAAAATATAATGTCTTGAACTAAGTGCATTAAGTCATTATAATTTAGTAAATGGGGATGTACAATTAATTGAAATTGCCTTAGTAATGGAATTGCATTTAAATTGGATTTGCTATTAATTGAATTTACAATTAATTGACTTGCGCATCGTAGAGGACATGGTTGATCCTTAACTATTGTTGTACTTGGATATATACATTTTATTGCTTGGTCTTCTTGTGACGGGTGGGACGTAGACACCTCCATGTTCCTCAGAATAGTCGGCAGCCCTGAGACCTTAAATGGTTAAAATCGATGGGAACCTAGGCTTGAGCATTGCTTATGTGTCTTGGAGGTCCTAACCATTGCAGGGTAGGATGGAGGGGTAGTTAGTCTTATTTTTGTCTGTTGATTATCGTTCTTTTCTTGAAGAGGTTTATGTGCGTCTTAGATCTCTATGTTGTCATCGCATTGCATGCGTCATGTTCGTCGTCGTATGGCGATGCAGAGTCAAATGTATTTATTATCCTTGTACACATGCGCACATAATAAAATAAAAAATAATTTTCACTTGTTATAAGAGGTTGTCGCCATAATGAGGAGGTTCGCTACATATGGTATCAAAGAGGGTTCGACCTACGACTTGGGATCGCTACGGCTTTCATTGACATGATTTAATTATACTATTGTTGATCGAGTTGATTGTGTGTGTGCAGGTAATCATGGTTAGAGGATGTCACGGAGGCAGACGATGGGGTGCTAGGGGAGGGGGTGTGACGCCTCCAGTAGCATCCACACCCTAGGGGTCTAACCCCCAAGGAGATGAGCAGGTTCTCAGACAGGAGCAGATAGAAGTTGGCGATATTGTCGGGATGATGAGATCTTTTCAGCACATGTCTGAGGCACTAATCAAACGTTTGGACAGAGACGAGGCCAGGGCACCGACACCCGCTAAGGTTCCTCCACGTGCACTGGGCGTTACTGGTAGCATTCATCGTGAACTCCAGAAAGTCAAATTTATCGACTTCTTGGGTGCCCCGGACGACGCAGCCGCTAAGGCATGGTTGGAGAACATGGCGATGTGCTTCACACTTCGCGATTATACCTCCAAAATGAAGGTCCACATGGCGGTCTTTCAAATGAAGGGGAGCACCCTTCTATGGTGGAAGACGCTCCTACCACAACTGAACATGGTCGTTGAAGACGTGTCATGGTAACTGTTCGAGGAACGGTTTCAAGAGAGGTACCTTTCAGAGGAATTCATTGAGTGTCATCTCAATGAGTTCAACGCCTTATGACAGGGAGGTCGTATTGTGCCTGAGTACGAGGCACGTTTTATGGAGCTACTCCGGTATGCTCCGCACCTTAACACTGCAAAATTTAAGTTCAACAGGTTCGTGTTTGACCTTAACAACAACCTACGTGCAAAGGTTAGGATTTTGATGCCTCAAACCTTGCATGATGCCATCCAGAAGGCCCTCATAGCCGAGGAAGAGCTTATCAGTGGAGGTCATACCAGGACTCCAGCGAGACCAGCAGGGCAGGGTTCATCTGGAATGCTGCAACACCAGACACCAGCGAGACATACGCTAGGATATCGTGGCTTCCAGAGGGGATCCACTTTCACTACACCCTAGCGACCGCCACCTCAGCAACGGACACCTTATCGGGGACCACAGTATCAGAAGCAACATCACCCACAGACGCAATAGTTTAGGCCTATTCAGCAAAACAGACCAAGGTTCCAGGCTGGTGGGTTGTCGTCTTCTACTTCGGGTACCATGACTACTGGGCCAAAGAAGGGGTGTTGGATGTGTGGGGAGCCACACTACCAGCGTGACTATCCTATGGAGAGGACCAGAGTGTTCGAATCAGCCGGACCCACTACAGTGGGAGATATGGGAAACGCCCATAAGATTCATGCAGAAGTGAATATCCACCAGGCAGAGCATCAGTCGACTATGCTCGAGACGACAGGTATCTCCATTGACCAGACCCTTAGTATTTTGATAGATCCCAGTGCTACCGGGAGTTTCATTTTTGGTGCAGTGCTAAAATGGATTAAGGTAAAGGCGATCGAACAGGACGAGTTTCACTTCGTAGAGATGGCTTAGGGAGCCAAACAAAAGGTTGGAGGAAAGGTTACGGGTTGTGCCCTTACCTGGGAGAGTTTGTCACGAGGACCAACCTATACGTCATGATCTTAGGATATTACGATGTCGTTATTGGTATGGATTGGTTGGAATCGTATGAGGCGATACTCAATTGTAAGATGAAACTATTCAACTTGATTGATGAAGACGGATAGAGACGTGTGATTGTAGGACGAAACCAGGGAGTTTCCCTGAGGTTCATCTCTTCCTTACAATTATGGAAGAGTATGCGCAAGGGGTGCAAGATTTATGCGATCCTTGCGTTAAATGAGAAGGGAGTAGCAGAAGGTCTTGAGAACCTTCCGGTGGTGAAGGAATTTGCGGACATATTTCCAGAGGAGTTACCTGGGATGCCGCCAGAAAGGGAATTGGAGTTTACCATAGACCTGAAACTGGGGACCAAATCGATAGAAAGAATTCCTTATAAGATGTCGACCCCGGAGTTGCAAGAGTTGAAAATGCAACTGAAGGAGTTGTTGGACCTGGGACTGATACGTCCTAGTGTGTCACTATGGGGTGCACTAGTTATTTTCATACGAAAGAAGGATGGATTGTGGAGGCTTTGCATCGACTACCATCAACTAAACAAGGCCACGATCAAGAATCAGTATCCCTTGCTGAGAATTGATGATCTGTTTGATCAAATGAAGGGTTCGATGGTGTTCTCCAAGATCAATTTGTGATCAGGGTATCACCAGCTGCGGATCAAGGAGGATGACATCCCTAAGACTGCCTTTAAGATGAGATTTGGACATTACGAGTTTACTATTTTACTGTTTGGACTGACAAATGCCCCAGGAGTATTTATGAGTTTGATGAATGGGGTGTTCCACGAGTACTTGGACAAGTTCATCCAAGTGTTCATTAACGGTATTTTGATTTACTCTCGTACGACAAAGGAGCATGATGAGCACTTGCGCTTGGTACTACAGTGTCTACGAGAGCACAAATTATATGGGAAATTTTCCAAATGCTCTTTTTATCAATCGAAGATTCACTACATAGGGCATGTCATCTCTGGTGAAGGCATCACCATGGATCCAACCAAGGTTGAGGCTATTATGGAATGGCCTGCATCGATGAATGTCACAGAAGTGCATAGCTTTATGGGTTTAACAAGATACTACCGACGGTTTGTCGAGGGATTTTCGAAGATAGCAAATCTGATCACGGAATTGGAGAAGAAAAACAAGAAGTTTGTTTGGACCGAGAAATGCATTTAAGAATTTTGGAGGCTTAAAGAGTTGTTGACAATAGCGCCGATACTAAAGGTCCCTGACATGGATGTGGACTTCTTGGTATGCACTGACGCATCCAAGGAAAGTTTAGACGGAGTCTTGATGCAAGACAGACGAGTGATACCTTACATTTCGAGGAAACTGAGAAGGCATGAGGAGAACTACGCGATGCATGATTTGGAGTTATTATCCATTGTATATGCCTTGAGGGTTTGGAGACACTACATTGTTGGACAAAAATTTGAACTAAAGACTGATCATTGTGGACTACAACACATTTTTACGCAAAGCGACATGAACGCGCGAAAACGGCGTTGGTCAAAATTTATTAGCGAGTACGAGTTTGAGATAACTTACATAAAGGGAACAGTGAACCGCGTGGCGGATGATTTGAGTTGGAGGCCTCGCATCTTTTCGGTGTTGCCTCTTCAAACGAATCTACGTGAGACGATTCTCACTTTACAATGTGACGATTATTGGTACAAGGAGGTCGAGGTTTTTATCGGACAAAACACAATGATGGTACCACGATATGAGGTATATTCATTTGATAGCGATGGGTTATTAAGGTTTAAAAGTCAGATTTACATACCGCCAAACGACGAATTGAGGATGTTGATCCTGAGCGAGGCTCATAGAATAGTTTACATGGCTCACCCGGGAGTCACGAAGATGAGGGAAGATCCTAAACTCTTATTCTTATAGAGGGGAATGAAGGTCGACATAGTCAACTATGTGTCTAGATGTCTAGAGTGTCAGTAGGTAAAGGCTAAACATAGACACCCAATAGGATTACCTCAACCACATGCCATCCCGGAATCAAAATGGGAGGTTATTTCGATGGATTTTATTGTTGGATTACCACTGACGGCAAGGAGACATGACTCGAGTTTTGTAGTAGTAGACACTCTGATGAAGAGTGCTCACTTTATTCCTGTGCGTATGACATATCAGGCACCTGACATAGCTAGAGTTTTCATCAGTGAGATTGTGAGGTTGCATGGTGTGCCTAAGAGGATTATATCCGATCGAGGATCGGTGTTTATTGGACAATTTTGGACAAGTTTCCAAGAGGCCTTGGGAACCCAACTTAAATTTAGTACTGCGTATCACCCAGAGACTAACGGATAGACCGAACGAATGAACCAAACCTTGGAGGACATGTTTCACATGTACGTGATGGACCAACAAAAGCATTGGGAAGAATTCTTGCCACTAGTAGAGTTCACTTACAACAATAGTTGCCAGAGCACCATTAAGATGGCGCCTTTTCAATTTCTTTACGGGCGACCGTCCTGAACGCCTTTGAGTTGGGATCGACTTGAGGATAGGGTCCTGGTGGGACCAGAAGAAATCCAATAAATGGAAGAACAAATGAAAACAATAAGACAAAAGATTAAAGAAGCGCAGGATCGACATAAGAGTTATGTCGATGCGCACAGAGTCAACCATAGTTATGAGGTCGGAGATCGATTCTTCTTACGGGTTAAACCGCATAAGAGTTTGATCAAGTTTGCGAAGGGAGATAAACTCTCTCCTAGGTTTGTGGAACCCTTCAATATTGTGGAGAGAAAGGGGCCCGTGGCCTATCGACTAGCCTTGCCTGATTCCTTGAGGCATATGCATGATGTTTTTCATGTATCTGTTTTGAGACATTATATCAGTGATCCTACGCATGTTATTGACATGAGATCCTTGAAGGTATCGGATGAGGGAGCGCTCACGGCTGAGCTGGTCCACATCTTATATCATCTCGTTCCACAGTTACGACATTGAACGGTAGATCAGGTCAAGGTCCAGTGGGACAATTATAGTCCGCACTCGGCGACCTGGGAGGACGCATATGATATGCGCCGTGAGTTTCCATTTTTGTTTGATAGATAGACTTATGATAATGTGATACTTTTATTTCGGCATTTATACTGTGAAACTTCGGGATGAAGTTTAGACCAAGAGGGGGTGTATGTAACATCCCTCTCTAGCGCACTGAGAAAACTTATTCTTTGAGGACACTTGCTCGCAAGTGATCTGGACTTTTATGATATTAAAACATTTGTCCTTAATTATGATGTGTTATGATAGATGACATGATGCTTACTGCATTGACATAGACAGGTGCTATTGACTCGGTTTTACTAAGTGTACAGGGTTTTGGACCTTGAGGATGCAGAGGCATCGATGGAACCCCTTGGACTCTCGATTGAGTCAGGGAGTGTGCTATTTGGGTTGATTTATTTGTTGTGCTATTACATTTGAGTTGATGATATGATGTGGACATGTTCTGACATGATTGTTGATGATGCAGGATAACGATATCTTGCCGACCAAACTCACATATGGAGTAAAGGGGCCACACACGATTTCTAGAGAGGTTGAGGGAGAGGTGTGGACAATAGCCCTGCCACAGCCTGCTAGCACTCCCACCGTGGCTCGAATTGTAGGTTAACGATTACCTAGTTCGAGAGGACCTACGATGTCGCGAGGGTAGACTACGAAAGTCACTTGCTATGATTCTAAGGTGCGCGCAATAAGGTAGGGGCCTTATCCCTTAGAATCCCTTAGTCTCCCACAAGTTCACCTGGCGGAGTGTTGACTCTAGGGGTTATTGATGTTTACCAATTAGTTAAGTGGCAAGTGGCACCCTTGGAGCACGTGGTGCATCCTGAAGGGCACATCGTGCAAAAGAAACACAAGAGGCGAGTGCCACCATTGGAGCATGTGGTGCATCCTGAAGAGCACGTCGTGCAAAAGAGACACTAGAGGTGAGTGGCACCGTTGGAGCACATAGTGCGTCTTGAAGGGCACGTCGCGTTGATGACGATGAAGGAGCAAACCTAGATGTCCCTAATACATTTAACACATTAAGAAATTCTTTAAGAACTTCCCTAATTAAATGTCGCCCATTTCAGAATCTAAGTCCCAAGTCTAAAACTTCTGTAGGGTAAAATTTTGTCTAACCTTAAGAAAAAGACCCTATAAAAAATAAAAATAAAAATTTAAACTAAAAATCACTTAAGTAATAATTTTAGTTTTCATAAAAATTTTGGGGTAAAATGAAGAGAGTAAAAAAATTAATTAAAATTAGTGGATTTAAAATTGTAAAGAAGAAATAAATTATTTAACTTGTGAAAGTGTAAAAAAAGATATTAATTTAATAATAAAAAGGAAAAGAGTAAATAACGCAACTCCCATTTTGGCTCTAATAAAAAGGGGAAAGAAGGGAATAATAAAAATTAGGAAACTAAGGAATGGAGGAAACATAGTAAAGGAAAGAGGGGAACTTATGGTAAAAAGTGAGGTCAACATAGTAAATAATCTGCAATAAAGAATCTTCTAAATTGAACTAAATTAGCAACATCCTTTTAGGGAAAGTATTTAAACCTGTAAGAGAATCTAGGGACACCTAGGAGTAGAAATAGGAGTAACTCTAGGTGGGTGAGGGAAATAAGACAATTTAATAAATTAAAGAGAATATTTAACGGAGAAATATGGGGGATGAATGACACTTATACTATAGAGAATTTTTAGAAGATTTTCTTTAAAACTTAAATTAAAAGAGATTTAGGGAAAGTTTGGAAGTTCTAAAACCCTATAAAAGAGAGGAAGGAGGAGGAAGAAGGCGGATCGACTGTTAGCATAATGTTACGCTGCTGAAATTGTGACTTGATTGATTACTTGTGGGGAGTTGGGATTTCTCAACTCAGATAGGAGTGGTAGCTCAGCCTTGCGAGGTGAGCTGGGAAGCTAGACATACCATCTGGATAGTGTGTGGCCCCTTTGCGGCTCGGGGGGCTAAGGGGGAAGCATAGTACCCCTAGCGATTGGCTGGGATGTACCGATGAGGTCTCTATGGTCGACTGGCAGGAGCGGCACGGAGCGCACGGACGTCATTCGAGGCAGGCGATAAGTAAAAGGTATGCTTGTTATTTGGTAGAGTAGAATGCTCAGATTGGATTTTCACTTTTATTTATTGCTATATAATTTTACATTCAATGACAATCACTGATATAGTTATAATGCATGGTAGTATATACATGGTTGCATTATTATTTATATAGTTAATGCATTGAATTTCACCCTGTTATTTACATAGAAAATGCATGGTAATGGCATTTTTTTAATTTATGAATAGCCTGCTATGGCATATCCTAGCAGTTGCATTTTGGTTTAATGACATTGTGAATCTAATACTAGCATGTGATTGTTGTTCTTGGCATTTTCATTCGTAATTAGTTACTGTGATTTTTGTATCCCTTTCTAAGTGTTTGCGGTTATAAGTGGGACTGGGTATCATTCCACATATGGAAACATTTTATTTTTATATTTTATCCTTGGATTGTGTTTTTGTGTCAGGCCGTGCATCATTTTATACTTGAAAAGCTTAAGTTTTTATAGTCTTGTATTTCGATTTAAATTCAGGACTGTGTAATGTTTTTATTTTTATTTTCTAGAATTACTTCCTTGAATGTTTACGGCCAAACCTTAGCAAACGGATGGAGTGATTGGGATTCGATTTTAGGGACCGTGTAGTGTTTTATTTATTTATTCTGGAGCTATTTCTTAAATTTTGGACCAAAACTACAACAACAAATAGCGTGAGGGGGATTCTATTATTTTGGACTGTGTATTGGTTTAATGCACTAGTTAATGCCTGGATTTGCTCGAGGTTCCCTGGTCCTTACACCTGTGACGCGTGGGGTGGTAATGCATTGTGGCGTGACCCAACATCCCACTCGTTTTTGGCCCAACATTTTTAAGATTTACTATTGCTGGGAGAAGCGTTTGGACAGTGAGTAATATAATTTATGGTTAATTACAACCAGGTTTTGTAGCCTGTCCTTATTCCCATCCCTTCGGTTCCTCCCCACTTATTGGATACCTGGCCAAGTTACAATAGGTTTTAATCATGCGTTCAACTATTGTATGAATGAAGTTTCTCTTCTATGCACAGGTGGACACAAATTGGGATTCGTTTTGTATTGGTCTTTTTGACTTTTCCTTTCATATGATTAGCTGGAGAAATTCGATCTAGCATTTTCGAGCTAGCCTTTCATTCATGGCAATATCATTGAAGTTTAACTCTGAATTTTCATTTCTGAAATTCGTTCTGGCAACCTTCAATGATTATTCACCAGCCTCTTTTACCTCAGTTGATAGAGTGAGATATCAATTATAAATTGCGCCTTAATTGATGGCTTGATTTTGTTTTTCTGTCTTACTATCCAAAAATTTTAAATTATGCCTCTTAATCCGCCTCACTATTGATCCCGTGTCAGTACCTTACTATATCGCCTGACTTTAATCTCAAGGCCTGGTCCTTTGCCTTTTCATTCTTGTTAGATAGATTTCTGGTTAAGAAGGCAACATTGATTGACAGGAGAATCCATTGCACCGCGTGTCTAGTAAGAAATTTTTATCGGGATTTATGGCAATCAACGGTAGCAGATTTTGGCACCTTTCATGGGCGCAGTTTTCAGGATAACAGTTTTGGGAATCTTGGTTTAAGCGTTTTGTAACCAACAATGAAAAATGTGCAACACCTGTCCAAATTTATGTTAAGGAGGAGAGTTACGGTGGTCACACTTATTCCCTAGCCTCACAAAGATTAATCGTTGAAACTGGATGCCGTACTTTCACCAATCCCCTTTACAACCAAGAGTAGAATTGACACGTTCTTAATTTTCGTATGATTAGTTGGGTTCCATAATTTGGGTTAGGATTAGTTGGGTATTAGTGACCCTCCCCCTTACCTTGATTTATGTATAATTTTTCTTCATAGCAAATAATGTCCTTTAGACTGAGTACAATTGTTTAAATTTCTAACCTGCCTAGGTCAACCTTATGTAGTATTGGGCACACACATCTTTCTTTCAAAAATTTAGCTCATATGTAGAATGTTTTAGCTAAAATTTCTTATGTAGAATGTTTTAGCTCATATGCACCGTATGTAGATCATATGCCCTATGCACCATCTTGATGCTAATACACGCCACCACTAGCACGTCCGCTCCCTCAGGACCTCCTTTCTCTTCGGGTCAAAGAGCTCAAGGCTCTTCTATTTCCCTTTCGGGAAATCTGCACCCACCGTACTCTTCGCACGACTCATCTTCCCTTGCTTATCGAGGAATCAGAACTCCCAGCTTCACGAGTTCGTGATCTATCTTAGGGTCCTCAAATTCCCGAGACTTGATGGATTTGGTCAAACGTTGACTTTCCCCCTTGCTATCAGGGTTCTCCCTATCAGGAAATCGTTACTCGCGATGTCAACAATTTGAAACTCCAACCTCCGAATCCCGATGTACCGATTTTCCGATACACGTGTGGACTTGACTTCTCCACCTTCTATCCTTCTATCGGGATTTCGGAACTCGCGGGATCACGAATCCTAATGTTGATGGACTCAGGACTTGCCTTTCCCCAATCCCCGATACGATGTAACCTATACTCCACTAGCTCCCGTGGTCCCACACTGCCATGTCACCGTCGGGATATCGCATATCGCGACTTCAACCTGCAAGAGTTCTCTGTCATCGAAGACCCCGATTCTCCGAACCCCGACTCCTTGGGATCTCTTGACACGCGTCCCACACGATCAATGGTTCTGATCCTATCGGGATATCGCTATTCACGATATCGCAATCTTTGTTGCACTCTCTTGGAACTTCAACTCGCGATTACCCGATATGAGATGTCACGTGCAGATCCAACAGCTCCCTATGCCTCGGTTCGACGGCTCTGCTCCCTCCTGAGCTTTGGACCCTTGGACGTCTTGGCCGTAAACCCCCTTTCACCTTCGCAAGATCCTACGACCTTCGGGACTTCGCGAAATCTTTTCGAAGGATTTTGACCGCCTATCCTTCTTTAGATAATTTCTGCACAATGAATCAACTGCTTCTTTCGCAAAGGCTTGGCTTCTGCTCGCCAACCTACGATGCTTCCTTCAGACTTCCAATAGAAGCTTCCCTGCACTTCTCCTTCGGTGAATTCGAAGGCCTACTCCTCCTGAGTTTTTTTCTTGACTTCTCAAGTCCTTCTGAGAATTTATTGCGCGCACTCCTTGCGACAAACCTTCAACTTTGTCCAATTGTTGAGTCTTTTGACCCTGCGCACTCCTGCAGCAGCATTCGTTCAATACTTTGCTCAGAGTCGCACTCTGAGACTTTTTCCTTGGCCCGCGCACTCCTTGCATGACACTTCTACTCAAATTTCTTCTGAGAACTTAGGACAAAAGTTATCTCTATCTGAAGCCTTCTATCAACGTACTCCTTGCGGACAAATTCAACTGCACTTCTTGCAGGAATCCTCTGGCTCAAAATAGAGAAACAATTGAAACTAATTCCTTTTTCCTTCCAGACTTCAATTCAACCATGAAATCACATACACAGCATATACAAAGCAAATGCATAACCAGAAAGAAAACATTTTGAGCATAACATCAACACACAGAGAAGACAACACAAACCATGACCTTGAATCAAAGCTTTCTTCTATTAATTCAAATGCTTGTACATGGGTTTTCTCCATACAATATTCTCTGATTGCTCTTCTCTTCTCCTGAATGATTTCACTATGTTACAATGATACAATGAGGGTGTCAATATTCATTTTCCCTCTTGGACTCTAAAACTATCAAATCTACAATTAAAATCTACCTACCAGCATTAACTAAAATAAATTTTGTCTATCTACCAAAGGACGAGAGTTATCCTCTCAAGGTCCATTACAATATACAAGTGCGCCTTCATAAATGGATTCATTAAATACTTGCACACAATTCCCAAAGTTTTTTCAAAATTTCATGCTGGCCTATCCAGCTAATCTCCGCTTGACGTGCTGGCTCATTTGATGAGTTGGCGATGCTCCTGCATCATACTCCTCGGCTTGAAAACTTTCATGGTCTCCTATCCATGAGATCTTGCACGGTCTATCCATGCTTCTGTATCTTTGCTTCGGTCTCCCATATGACATATTCCACTGGACGATTCTTCCACTTGACCAGATACTTGAAGTATTCTTTCCTCCTGGTCTTCTTACCTACTCGCTTGTCCAGTATGCATTCCATCTGTGGTTTTTCTGCAATTGGCATCTGATTCCGCCACTGGACTTCTGGTTGTTTATCACTTCCATCTCCTGCTTCTTCAGCCTTATATGGATATAAGTTTGATACATTGAATGTTGGAGATATCCCGATGCCATCCGACAATTCAATCTCATACGCATTCTCTCTGAATTTCTTCAGGACCTTGCATGGCCCGATTTTCTTCATTTTCAACTTATTGTATGTTCCCCTTGGGAACCTTTCCTTCCTCAAGTGTGCCAAAACTAGATCGCCAAATTCAAATTGAAGTTGTCTCCGATGCTGATCTGCTCTGTGCTTGTACTCCTGATTTGAATCTTGCAGTCGCTGCTTCACTCTGCTATGAAGTTCCTTCATTGCCTCAACGAATTCCTCTGCGCTTGCACTACTAGTCACAGTCTGTTTTGAATATTGAAATTCAGAAACTCCTCTCGGTTGTATCCCATATACAACCTGAAATGGACTTCGACCTGTGCTTCAGTTCACTGAATCATTGTATGCAAACTCTGCCTGTGGAAACACATTGTCCCAACTGCTATGGTGCTCTGTCACCAGGATTCTCAACAAGTCTCCCAGACTTCTGTTGACCACTTTCGTCTGTCCATCCTTCTAAGGATGATAAGAAGAACTAAACGCCAAGTTGGTTCCTAGATTCTTCCATAAGGTCCTCCAAAAATGCCCTATGAATTTGGTGTCCCTTTCCGAAACAATACTTTTCGGTAATCCATGAAGTTGAATGACCTCTTTGAAAAACAAGTTTTCGATGTGTGTCGCATCGCTGGTCTTCTGGCATGGTACGAAGTGTGCCATTTTAGAAAATCTTTCCACGACCACAAATATTGAATCAACACCTCTTTGCATCCTTGGCAACCTTAATACAAAATCCATGCTAATCGCCTCCCATGGCCTCTCTGGTATGGGCAATGGCTAATAAAAACTTGCATTCTTCTTTCTCCCTTTCGAATGCTGACAAATCTGACATCTGTCAACAAACCGCTTGGCCTCTGAGCGCATCCCCGACCAAAAATATGATTCACTCAGCTTCGCAAATGTTTTGTCTTGGCCAAAATGACTTGCCAAGCCTCCATTGTGCTTCTCTTTCAACAAGTTCTCCCTCATGGAGCAATTTGGAATACACAGTTGATTGCCTTTGAACATCAATCCCTCCTGGATCATATAATATATCCATGGGCTTCTATCTCTGAGAACTGGATTCTCAGCTGCCTCATATGCCTCTGCAAAATCTGCATCACCTGCATACATGTCCCTGAGATTTTCAAAACCCAATGTCTTGACTCGGAACTCCTTCAGCAACAAACACTTCCTGCTCAAAGCATCAACCACTTTGTTAGCAGTACCTGAAATGTGTTTAATTGCAAATGTAAAATTCTTCATATACTCTACCCATTTTGCATGTTTCTGATTCAACTTATCCTGTTGAGTCACAAACTGTAATGCATGATTATCACTATACAAAACAAATTCTTTAGGGATCAAGTAATGCCTCCATTTCTTCAATGCCTGTATGATAGCATAAAATTCTTTATCATACATGGAGTATTTCACCTTTGCCTCATCCAACTTCTCACTGAAATATGCAATTGGCCTGTCCTCCTGGCTCAAGACTGCTCCTATGGAAAAGACAATTGCATCACATTTCACCTGAAATGTCTTCTGGAAATCCGGCAACACCAACACTGGTTGTTCCATGATCTTCCGCTTCAACAGATTGAAGATCTTTTCAGCGTTGGTTGTCCAGTGAAAAGTCTTATGCCGCTTCTTCACTGTGTCCATCATCGCTGCACTAATCCCACTGAAATTCCTGATGAATTTTCGGTAGAAACTAGCCAGTCCATGAAAAATTCTCACCTCGAAAATATTTCTCGGTGATGGCCAATTCTTGATCACTTCTACCTTATCCGGATCCATCCTCAACTCATTCGCCGAAATAACAAAACCCAAATAAATGAGCTTTGTCTTCATAAATGAGCACTTCTTCATGTTGATCAACAACTTCTCCTGTTGTAGCCTCCTCATCACAATGGCCAGATGCTTCAGATGTTCAGCCTTTTTCTTGCTGAAAATCAGTATATCATCCAGATATACGACGACAAACTTACTAATGAATTCCCTCAGGACTTCGTTCATCATCCTCATAAAGGTACTTGGTGCATTCGTCAAGCCAAACGACATGACTAGACATTCATACAATCCTTCGTTTGTCTTGAAGGTTGTCTTCCACTCATCGCCTTCCCTCATGCGAATCTGATGATATCCGCTCTTCAAATCTATCTTTGAAAACTACTTTGCCCCACTCAGGCAATCCATCAGATCATCCATTCTCGACAATGGAAAACTGTACCTGATGGTTATCTTATTTATCACTCTCGAATCGGTACACATTCTCCAGCCTCCATCCTTCTTTGGACTAAGTACTGTCAGAACAACACATGGAATCAAGCTTTCTCTGACTAATCCTTTGTCCAACAAATCCTGGACCTACCTATTAACTTCCTCATTTTCCTACGGCGTCAACCTATACGCGGCTTTGTTTGGCAAACTTTCTCTTGGTATGAGGTCTATATGGTGACTCACACTCCTCATTGGTGGCAACGAACGAGGTAATTCATCCACTATGATGTCAGCGAACTCCTCCAGCAGTTCCTGAACCCCAACTGGCAAAGCATCCACTCTTGTGTTGGTCAGAACAACTTTTGGTTTCCTGACCACAAAGAATTGTGGATATTCCTTCTTTTCCATCTCCGTAAGAAGTTCCTTCCCACTCATGAGAAGTATTGTGTTGCTTACTTCCGGTTTCACTACCTTATCCTTTATCGGAAGCAACCTGTGTGTCCTTCCATCCTTATCTAAAGTATATGTGTTCATTCTCCCATCATGAACCACATTTCTGTCATATTTCCATGGTCTACCCAGCAATAAATGACATACATCCATGGGAATGAAATCACAAAGTAATTTATCATTATATCCACCTATCTTGAATTCAACTAAACACTGTTTAGTAACACTCACCTGATGTCCCTTCTGTAGCCATGAAACCTTGTATGGACTCGGGTGATCAGTTGTCTCCAGCTCCAATTTTTCCACCATCTTGGTCGAAACGAGATTATATGTGCTACCACTGTCCACAATAACCTTGCATACCCAATCCTTGGTCTTGAAAGTTGTTCTGAAAAGTTTTGTCCTCTGAGCTGCGTCCTCCACCTCCTTCCCGGGTGTTAAGAGAACTTTACGCATCATCAGTGACCTTCCGCCTTCTGCGTCCTCTGTCTCAACATCCCGCTTCTGTGCTTCTACGATGTGAGCTTCTCCCATGTCCTTCTTTTTCTCTGGACACTCAAATGACCTGTGCCCATTCTTCCCACATGTGAAACATGTGATAACTCCACCTCGGCCTCTTCCTCTACCTCTGGTATGAGGAAAATTATTTTCGTCAGCATAAT
>SNQJ01S0034846.1:164207-191381 GCA_010110895.2 Picea sitchensis | reverse complement strand
TCCTAACGAAGAGTTATCCATCTCATGTACCGGTCATTATAGTTTCAACCATGGTAGTATTTCTCCTTGAGGGAATCAACAAAAGTCTGGCCCAAAAATTGCAAACTCATCTTCGACATGTTGCTCACAATAATTTTCCCACCAATCTCTAACATGGGGAAGGGATTTGAGGAGAGCGAAGGTGAATTTTTAACTGTTGGAAAAAATTTGGACGGAGAAATAACCCGCTAGCAGACTTAACCATTTTTTCAATGCCTTGGCTTCTATTTGTCCTTCAAATAAAGGAATATCAAATTTAACTTGTACCTTGAAAGGCATCGTAGCTCGAGAAACAATTTGATAGGATCTCTTGCTTTGCCATCTCTCTTTTATTCTACGGTGAGAGGTTGCTTAGGCTGATGAGAGTGTTCTTCCCCAAGCTCAACCAGTTCAAGACCTAACTCTCGATAGGTTGACCTCGTCGAGGACATGCGCAGAGAAACAAAAAATGGCGGGTTGCTTTGATGCAAATGATCCATATTATATTGAGAATGACATGAAGGTAGAGATATAACAAGGAAACACAAAGAGATATTGCAAAAAAAATAGTAATACAGTTAAACTCATACTCTATTAATGAATGGAATACAAAAGAATGTAAAAATGAAAAGCACACAAACTAGCTAGAATGTGGTAGCTTATCCCTGAAGAGAGAGATGTGTTGGCTACGCTCATTCACAAGAAGTTGATTACAAAGAGGCATAAAATACCTTTTTAACATAAAGAATCAATGAGAAAACCCTAACCCCAGAATATGAAACACCAAAAGGTTTGTGGGCCCTGATGTGGTTAGTTGATACGTCAACTTCCTAGTGAAGTAGCTTTTGCATACGATCTTTGTTTGGGGCTCTTGATAGTTCGTCAGAAAGGTCTAGTCGAGAAGTACTCATTTAGAAAATCCAATTAAATTCCTTTAAATTTCTACTAGGTTTTGTCAAGCCAAAAAATGTCATTTATGTTGGGTATGTGTTAAATTCCCGGGGGGTCACAAAAAAAATTTACTGGTTTTAGTGTCATTTTTTGGGCGGTTTTTCATCGATGGTTTTCTATTTATGGTTAAGGAATTAGAGTTTTTGACTAATCCGAGTTATTGGATTGGGGTTCTGGATACTACGGGATCCTATATGTATATTTTATTGTAAACAATGTATGATGTGAATGAATATAGAATATGTTGGTTTTCCCGGTTTGGGTTTCCAAGGGAAAAATCTCTATGTAATGTGTGTATTTTCCATTGTATCTTTTATGTTCTTTTATTGAAAATTTGTTTGCAGTAAAATAGTGTACAAGGTTAAAATCTACATTTGGTATCAGTGCAATTATTGGCTTCAGGGGGATGCCTTTGTGGTCAACGGTTTGGCTCGAGACTATGATAAGCCTTATTACAATGAGAGATATGCGGTATTGATTCTTCAAGTGAAAAGAAATGGCGAGCAGTTCAAAAATAGAGATCGAGAAATTTAATGGGAAAATTTTTGAGCTATGGAAGCTCAAGATGGAAGATCTGTTGGTAGATAGAGATTAGTGGATCACGGTGGATCTAGGTACTACACCTAGAAGAACATCGACAGATGACTAGAAAAAGTCAGATTAGAGGCGAAGAGAACAATCTAATTGTGTCTCTGAGATTCAGTATTACGGAATGTGTCAGGGGAAGCTACAACTAAGGACTTATGGAATAAGTAGGGGAATTTGTATCAATCTAAGTCCCTGGTAAATAAACTATTCCTGCGGAAGAAGCTGTATAACCTGAGGATGAGAGATTGAGACTCGGTGTCAAAGCATATGAATGCCTTCAATATTGTGGTAAGTCAATTATTATCTATTGAGATTAAAATTTTAGATGAAGATAAGTGTATCAGTTTACTGTGCTCTTTACCAAAATCATGGGATATTTTGGTTGTGGGCATAGGTAGTAATACAACTACCTTGAGTTTCAATGATGTGGTCTCATCCTTGTTGTCAGAGGAGATGAGATAGAAGATTATGGAAGGATAGAGCACATATGCATTATTTGCAACAGGACGCTCCCAGGATATAAATAGATCTAAGTCTAAGGGTAGATCTAAATCTCCTCGAAAGTTTTTAAAGGTATGTTGGAGATGTGGAAAAGAAGGGCACTTCAAGAACCGATGTAGATCCAAAAGCGTTGAGAAAGTGAAGGGATCTGAAGTTGATCCCTCTACAAAAGAAAATACCTCCAAGGAAGAAGGAGGGGATGCGTACTTGGCTTCTTAAGGCACACATGCAAACCATGAGGCATGGTTGGTTGACTCGGGTGCATCCGTTCATATGACTCCCCACAGGGAGTGGTTCTGTGAATATGAAAGGTATGATGGAGGTAATGTTTTCCTAGGTGACGACTCAACAACTAGAATCATAGGACGAGGAAAATTGAAGTTGAGGCTCATAGATGGAAGGATTAGAACACTTTGTGGTGTTCTGCACATCCCAGGTTTGGCTAGAAATTTGATTTTTGTAAGAAAAATCGATGATGCAGGGGTAAAAACGATATTTGAAAAAGAAACCTATAGGATGGTTCGAGGAGAAATGGTGTTGTTTAAGGGAGTTAGGATTGGAACTCTGTATAATATGCAAGGAAGCATTATTATTGTTGGGTGTAATAGTTCCATTGTTCCTGATATTGGAGCAGAAGAAGAAAAAACTCCTACATTCTCTTGAGAAAAGGTTATGTTGTGGCATCAAATACCGGGGCATATCGGAGAGAAGGGTCTTTGACTACTACATGGTAAAGGTATGGTTGAAGGAATATCTAACTGATCTCTAGATTTTAATTTTTGTGAACATTGTGTATATGGGAAGAAGAATCAGGTAAGATTCCCCTCTAGTGCAACGAGGGCAGAAGGAATTTTACAGCTAGTGCACAGTGGTGTGTTTTGACTTGTGTCGGTTCCATAATTAAGAAAATATGTGTATTATGTCTCATTTATAGATGACTTCTCGAGGAATACTTGGATATATTTCCTCATGAAGAAATCTAAAGTCTTTAACAGGTTTAAAGAGTTTAAGGCTCTTGTTGAGAATCAAACAGAGAAAATAATTAAGGTGTTGAGGACATATAATGGTGGAGAGTTTTGCGAGAATAAATTTGAAGAATTATGTAAGAAGTACGGTATAGAAAGGAATAATACTACTCCATATCCACCTTAGCAGAATGGAGTCATAGAAAGGATGAAGGGGATGTTGATGGAAAAAACAAGGTGCATTCTCAGTGGTTTCGGGTTATGGCAAGAATTATGGGCAGAGGCAGTGGGTACTCCATGTTACCTGGTCAACAGATCACCCTCATCAGCATTGGATTACAAGAATCCACAAGAGGTATGGACTGATAATAAACCTTCTCTCACACATCTCAAGGTATTTAGTTGTTAGGCCTATGTTCATGTTCCAAAGGAAAACAAGAGTAAGCTAGATAAGAAGGATGAAAAGTGTATCTTTATTGGGTATAAATATGGTCTCAAAGGTTATAAGATTTGGAACCCATAAACTAAGAAGGTTGTGTATAGCCGAGATGTGTTATTTATAGAAATGAAGGATGTTGTCAGACAGGAAGTCCTACCAATTAAGGAAGAACCAAAGAAAATAGAGTTTGAGCCAAAGGATGATGAATTAGACTCTATAGAAGAACAAGAATCAGAAGAAGAAGATCCTCATACTCCAGTATTAAGGAGATCGGTGTGGGAAAAAAGGCTACCGGAAAGGTATACTCCACCTGATTTTCGTTCAAATTTTGCTTTGTCTATTATTGACGATGATCCTAGAACTATTAGGGAGGCAATGGATTCATAGGATGGAAAACTCTAGAAAAAAGGCCATGGTTGAAGAAATGGTAGCCTTGGATAAGAATGAGGCTTGGGATCTAGTGGAGTTATCAGCTAGAAAAAATCCCATTGGAAGCAAATGGGTATTTAAAAGGAATTTGGATGAAGAAGACAAAGTAGAGAAACACAATGCTCGGTTAGTAGCAAAGGGTTATTCCTAGGTTGAGGGAATTGATTTTGGTGATATTTTGTCTCTTGTTGCCAAGTTAACTTCTATTTGATTTATGTTATATGTTGTTGTTGCATTTGATTTTGAAGTAGAACAAATGGATGTGAAGACAACATTCCTACATGGGGATCTGGAAGAATAAATCTACATGAAGCAGCGAGAAGGATTTGTTGTGAAGGGAAAGAAGGAGCTGGTATGCAAGATGAAAAAGTCCTTGTATGGTTTAAAAAAATCACCAACGATATGGTATCAAAAATTTGATACTTATATGTTGGTACTTGGCTTCACAAGAAGAAAAGAGGATCGTTGTGTATATTTTAAATTACTTGGTAATCATTTGATTTATATGGTCTTGTATGTGGATGACATGTTGTTGATAAGAAACAACAGGGAGATTATCCAAGATGTGAAAACTTAGTTGTCCTCTAAATTTGACATGGAGGATCTTGGTGCTACAAATTTCATTTTGGGCATGGAAATTAAAAGAGATTGGAAAAATAGGAAACTTTGGTTAAATAAGAGAAAATATGTCAAGACAATATTGCATAGGTTCAATATGCAGGAATGTAAACCGGTCAGGGTCCCTATTCATTTAGGTGTAAAGTTATCTATGGATCAGTGTCCCAAGACACAGGAAGAGGAGGACGACATGTCTCATGTTCCATATGTGAATGTGGTTGCCACTTTGATGTATGCAATGGTCTATACTAGACCAGACATTGCACATGCAGTGGGAGTTTTGAGCAGGTATATGTCAAAAACCAGAAAGGAGCATTGGACAACAGTAAAGAGAGTTTTCACATATTTGTGTGGCACTAGTAGTTATGAATAGTGCTACCAAGGAAGACCAAGTTTGGACAGAGTGTTGGACATACATGGCTTTGTGGATGCATACTGGGCTGGAGAACTGGATCATAGAAGATCTATAAGTGGGTATGTAATTAACCTGTTTGGAGGAGCAATCAGTTGTATGATCAAAATACAATCTATAGTGGTACTTTCAACTACAGAAGTTGAATACATGGCAGCCACTCATGCAAGCAAGGAAGTAGTATGGTTAAAGAGATTGTGTTCGGGTATTGGGTTGGTACAACAAGTTGTAAGGATAGATTTTGACAGTCAAAGTGCAATTTTTTTGGTGAAGAACCTAGCTTATCATTCAAATACAAAGCATATTGATGTTCAATATCACTTTGTGAGAGACATGGTTGAAGAAAAGAAGGTGTTGTTGATGAAGGTGGACACTTTGAAGAATGTTGCAAATTCATTAACAAAATCTATGAGCACTGAGAAGTTCTCTTGATGTAGACGATCTATGGGCATTGTTTCCCTGTATTGTTGACGATGTAACCTTGTAACCTCTTGTATTCAAAGAAAACAACAAGTGGGAGAATGTTGGGTATGTGTTATATTCTTTGAACGACCAGAACTAGTTTTTCGACAGTTTTCATGTTCGTTTTTGGGTGATTTTTCGGCACATGGTTTTCCGCCGATGGTTTTCTATTTATGATTAATGAATTAGGGTTGTTGACTAATCTGGGTTATTGGATTAGGGTTTTGCATGCTACAGGGTCCTATATGTATACAATGTATGATGTGAATGAATATAGAATATGCTAGTTTTCCCGGTTTGGGTTTCCAGGGGAAAAATCTTTGTGTAATGTGTGTATTTTCCATTGTATCTTTTCTGTTCTTTTATTGAAAATCTATTTGCAGTAAAATATTGTACAAGATTTAAATCTATAGTTTAGGGCCTCAAAATGGCCCCAAAAGTTTGGGACCTGAAAAACTGTAGAAAAACTGCTAAGATGTAGAACCATTTTGAATTAGTGGAATAGGTGGGTGGCCACAAGTATCCACCTAGATCATCTTTGTTATATTTCCTCGGTATCCTAAAAGTTTTGTTGTCTGAAACTTCCTAGAAAAAAAATTATATCAAAAATCCCAAGATGAATCATTTTAAATCCATTTCATAATGAGTCAAACACCCTATCTTTCGTAATAAATATCTCTGAAAGAATAAGGAAACATCACCTAAATTTTTTACCAGAATTAGTTGGCTATGTCTCCTGACTTACCTCCAAATTTCACTATTTGAAGCATCTAAGAAACAAAGTTATAGCGAAAATGGGAATATGAATCTTTTGAAGAAGCAAAACCCTAGTATTTATGCTCTGATACCAAATGTTATGAACCAACACCTTGAGAATGATAAAAAGTCAATGAATAATAGTCCACTTCTAGGGGGGAACTTCCTTTTACAATATATTCAATGTGCAATATGAGATGAGATGATCCTAAGACTAGGTCTCCTTGGTATATAAATAGGATATAAAGGGTACAATTATAATAAAAGGGCACAATGAAGGGATCTATCCTACATACAATTATAACACTAGAAATGTAATAATTCAATATCTAGGCTTAATAAGCGGTTTTATACTTAACATGGGGCTTTTTCTAGGGCTCAACTGTGTTCTATTGAATATGTTTGTGATGACTTTGGAGGATGAAGCTTGGGCACACTACATGGATATGTTCCCTCTAGGAGAGATGGCTTCAATTGTTGAGTTCGTAGAATATGTGTGTGTGTGTGTGTGAAGAGAAATATGATGAAAATCTTGCGCTCATTCAAGATAATAGCCCAGTTATATGACATTATTTTCCTTGTTCTTGTATGGATCACAATGAACCATATATGATGATGAATAATGTGATGATCTTGGTTTTGATAATCAAATAGATGAGGAAGAAAGAGAGCCCGTCGTTTGTTTATAGGAAGTCGTTGGTCATTCCATTTACGATATCGACTATGAAGATCCAATAAAGGTTGATTTTTCCTTCGGCTACAATGACATAAATTTTGAAGGAAATCAACCTCGTCACTTTTAGTTTATGTTCGACATTGAGAGACAAATTTATGAGTTAGAAGATGAGGAAATATCATGTCTTAAGCCATCACACATTTTAGTCACAAAAAAAGGAGGAAATACTTGAGTCATGTATCGTGAATATATTTCTTTATATGTTATGGCAGTGTCCCCATTTATGATATAAATAGTGAGGACTACATCAAGGAAAAAGAAAATTTGAAGTATGATTAGTTGGCTTATCATAGCTACACTCACACTATCCATAAATCGGAGAATCAAAATCTTCAATGCTACAACCTTGTAGAGCAAGAGATTGACATTGATTGGGTAAGTCTTAGATCTTCTACGTGCATTGATCCACTTGGTTATGAATCTACTTTTTACATAAACTTGCCATGTAAATATTTTTTTAGCAAATCATATTGCTTTCTTGGTAATAAAGGTAACCATATTGTGATTAGGTTAACCATACCCTATAAAACTTGTGATCTTTAAGGTTTGATGTATAATTTTTGTCGAGTCTTTTTCCATTGAATTTCAATTAAGTTGATATGTTAGGGTGCAACCTTTTGATCATAAGGTGGGTGAGTGCTCCTGATTTCTTGAAAAATATATTATTATGCTTGGAGTTACGATTGGAACAGAGAGTGGTAACACCACACGAGACTCCCTAGTAATTTATTCTGAAGGTGTATCGCAAGCTAATGAGCCCCCTCATAATCATGGATTTTATAAGTTTGAATATGATAGTTTACATAATCAATTTCATGCATTCTTTAGTCTAGGTTACTTCATTAGGAGGATGCCTCTATAAGCAGTTATTTGAGGATCGATAAGGGAGGTGTGGGATCCTCGTGGTTGTCACTACACATATACTCGTAGTATGAACAAGTGTTTATTTCTATTTTATTTTGATAACTTAGCTTGTTGGATCTTCCCTAGTGATGGAGTGTGGGGACGAAGGGACCATAGTAGAGTAATAATAGTGGAGATCATTCAATGTAAGGTTGACTAGGTCCACTATGCTTGTTATTACTCAACAAGACCCAGTTCAACAATTAGTATTGAATAAATGTAATGGACCATTATTAAAGAAGGTCCACTAGGTAGTTAGGTGGGTGTTATGATTAGGGTTCTCCTGTTAATCATAAATAAGGATGGAGTCCTCCTTATGAAGGGTGAAAGAATATTGTATTTGGAGCTTAGCTTATTGAGAGGTCACCCAACCTTAAGAGGAAAATGAATAGGTGTGGATTCCTTCCATAATAAGAGTGGCTCTAATATCACTTGGTATGATCCTTAACCCAAGAATTGAATCAAAAAAGAAACATTTAGAATGCTTCACACTTCATTAATATCAAAAACTCTTAAGGTAGGGAAACAACTTACAATTATCCGTTTATGGAAGGAATCCACTTGTTCACTTACCTCTTAAGGTTGGGAAACCTCTCAATGAGCTAAGCACCAAATACAATAAACTCCACCCATCATAAGGAGGACTCGTCCTTATTTATAACTAACGAGAGAACCCTAATCATAACAACCTCCTAACTACCTAGTGGACCTTCTTTGATAAGGCCACAATACATTTATTCATTAGTAACTACCATGGTAGACCTTATTTATTAATAACAAGCATAGTGGGCCTATTCCACCTTGCATTGAGTGGATTCCACTATTATTAATCTATTATGGGCCCTTCACCCCAACATGGCCCACGTGATGGAAATTTTGTGTCGAACCCCCATGGTCTACATGAATACCTTGGTTGTCGTTTTTGCCTAGTCTCTAAAATTTTCTATGGATAGCAATGGGTAGTTTCCTTACTCGATATAGGTTGAATTTCAAAGCTTCCCAATGCAATTTTGGCTATCCCTAAAGTATATTTATGCCTATTTCAGAGTTTAATTTCTAATGAACCTAAATGTTTCTCCATTCTTATACCCTAGTTTCAATTTTACATTAAGGTTAACCTTTCAAAAGGCCTCAAGGAATTTTTGCTCGTCTATTGATCTGAATTGGATCATTATATTGTTTGTCATATATCTCGATCCTTTCGAAGTGGAAAGGCCATTTTAGTGGCAGGTCCCAGTTTGGAAAATTGGGGTCTGAAACCTTCTGGAGCCATTTTGAGGAATTAAACGGTGTTTTGTGTGGTTCTGGTGTTCGGAACTTGCGCCCACCCCCTTGACAATGGAAAAATCTCATTAATTGGAGATCGTATGCAAAATTTATGCCTCCCTCAAGTTGACCTACTGTGTTAACCACCATGGTGCGAGAGGATTCCACGTCAGCCCTCGTTACTCAATCATATGAGTCTAGCCACGACTGTAATTCCTACAAGATTCTAGAATGTCAAAAACCTTATCATAATTCAGGGTTGAGGAAACCTACCCCTAGATGGCTATCGAGCTATGTTAAATATCAGGCCACTAGGAGGAGAAGGGGTTCCCATTCTGTTGCATTGTATCTTGTTCCATAGTTTAGCAGAACATCTGAGAGTGGTATTCTGTGAACATAATAGAGGAGGAGAGATTTTGTAGCAACCATACAGACCACAGGTCAAAGGAAACTCCTCAGAGAGTGTCTCTTTCTTTGTACGTGCATCATTTCTATACCAGATAAAAGAGATCAAAGCAAACTCACCTTCTAGTTGGTTTTTCTCTTGTATTGGGTTTCCTAGGTCATATCTTGTGTTTATTTATGGATGGTGTGTATGTATTGTACAGTTCTCTATTTTCAGCATTTTATTGTTTCATGCATAAGCAAAAAATCGGTAACTAAATATTTTGGAGATCTAAAAGAAAATTAACCTTAATAGTAAAGATTTCAATATTTTATTAGATCTGTTGTGACGAACTATTCTAGTGGAATATCCACAACAGTTTACAAATCATCTATATATGGGATAGGGCTCTTTAATATTTGTTTTGATACAATACTATTCCTAGCACTTGGTTTTGATGGCTAATATTGGATCATTGTATTCATAATTGTTTGCTAATGTCTCGAGCCAATCCTAAAATGATCCATCCCACATAGAACACCCAACTCCTAAAGCTTCTCAAACAATAGAAGTGGGTGAATATGGTTGGACTCTGGTGGTAAGAAAGAGAAAAATCATTGAAGACTATAGAATATAATCCCTAAAAGTCTCATCCTCTAAGGCCCTAGCCACGATTGCATCTAGTAAGTCTCTAGCCACAGTGGCTAGTGTGATTCATGTTGCCTTGACTAGCAAGGGATTGGTAGTTGTAGAGAATTATCTCCTCCAGTGCTCCTTTATACCAAGGGAAAGGAAGTTTTGATTGATGTTGATGAACACATGAAATGATYGAGATGGATTACCCTTTGGGAGTGGCTATTTTCACCATCAAATTCTATGAATAACCTCTTTGGTAATCTSTACGGCCTCAAGGATAATGAAGTGGAGATGCATGATGTTACTAGTTCAAAATGATAGTGACCTTATTGAGTGTTTTAGGCTTAATTTTGACCCTATGAGGAAACATATTGTGAGCTGGTTGTGTACTTCAATTAGCAAGACATATATTGTATGCTTATAATAAGTCAAAATTACAAGTTTTTTGCTACATACTACCTTGTCTATCATATGAACAATGGGAAAACATATTTACTATGATAATTTTTATGGAGAAGGTGGTGTTGTTGTGTTGGTCTTCCCTCAAGCAATTAGCACTATTGTTGACTGGGGGAATGACACCTTGCAAAGATTGCTTTGGGTGCTACTTAATCTCAGTGGTTATCTCTTAGGCCTAGAAAATGTATATGCCTCCAACGATTCATGGGAGCATGCAACTTTCTATCCTTTTCTAGATGGTGAGTTGCCTAATGCCCTATGGCTCATTTGTACGAATTAAATGTGGTTGAGTGCAAGAAGACAAAAAAGGGGCATTGCTTACATTCATGTTGTTCAGGGAATAAAAATTCTGGCACATTTGAAAGGCCTCCAACGTGCTTTATGACCCCAACCAAAATTACTAACAAGATTATGATAAGGTCTGGTTCACTTGGAATGATTTTGAGAAGAGGGTAAAAAACAATCTACCAACGACTATATAGAGCGGAACTCCTATGATAGATGTCTTATAGTATATGTTGACAACACAACCACCTTATTTGACCACAAACCTATTTGGTTTTAAATTTATTGGGGAGAGTATAATATGTATTTGTCAAGGACTTGGTATATCATGAATGTTTCATATCTCGGAATCTTAACCTTCCTAGCCTACATCTAAACTATGTGGAATTTGATTCCATATTTGTGCGAGGATTCTTGTTAAATAGTTTAGGAGGAAGATGCCAATTCCAAAATTGTTTCCTTTCTAAGGGGATGTGGTAGACAAATTGCTAAGATATAGCCCGACTGTAACAAATAATTTTTTGATGAAGAAGAGGAATTCATGCAATGCCTATAGTGGAACCCCAACGATGAACAAAAGAAAGATTACACAATAAATTCCATTTTCCCCATACAGATAATATTCACTGACCTAGAGGTGATCGTATGCAAGTGAGGTTGCATTGGCTCAAAACATGTGATAACCTTGCCTTATCTCTACCTTGAAAACTACATTGGTTCAACTACCAATTAAGAAGTTGTTAAGAAAGATTGAGTGGAACCTTATAGGCTAATGTTACAAACCCAAGGCCTAATGGAGAAGAGGTGGGAAACCATGAAAAAGTGGCTCAACTTAGTTTCATGCTTGGTCTCTAATGATAAAAGGAGGGTTCATAACCTTGAAAATTACATTGGTTCAACTAGCAATTAAGAAGTAGTCAAGAAAGACTCGGTGGAACATTATAGGCTAATGTTACAAACCCAAGGCCTAATGGAGAAGAGGTGGGAAACCATGCAAAAGTGTCTCAACTTAGTTTCACGCTTGGTCTCTAAGGAGAGAAGTGTTGATATTATGGTAGTTGCGGGAGGTATTTACCTCCACGTGTAAACCTGATGAGAATAGAATATTCCAGCAAGCAAGAAGAAACCCTAATGAGTTGGATAATAACCCTAGAAGACATGTCGGCTCAAGAAGATAACTTGTATTAGGTTATTAGCCTCCATGAGAAGAAGTCAGCTAGAAGAAATAATATATATTGAACAGACAGACACCCAGAATGAGAAGTCGGCCCAAGCAGTTAGCCAGAATTATTATAAATATAGGAGGTCAGTCTTCATTTTGGCAGGCAGTCTCAGAATTGCAGAGCAACACTTGTGCACACTGCAGTGCCCAATTTTGTGAGCAGGTTTGGAGGAGAGATGTCATTGCAACTGCTGCAACTAGCAGATCATGTTTGGCTTGGACTATCTCTTGGTTAGGGTTTGGACTATCTGATCAGCTCTTGTTGCTGCGCTATCCTTGGGGAAAGATGTGTTACCCCTTGTATGTCTATCTAGCCTAGGATTTTCTTTCGGAGTGATTCTCTGTCAAGGTTAAGGTGCTTAGAGGATGGATTCGTCCTATGGTTGGGTGACAATAACGATATTGTCAATGGTAAAATGAGCACATCCATTATATTCTAACAAGAAGGAGGGTTCATGACCTATATTTATCTCTTGTTGAGCTCTCAACACCCCCCTTATGAAATAATTTATGATAAGGTACCTATCCCTGATGGGTTCCCTTGGGAATTCTATAAGGTCACATGTGATATTGTTGGGCTGGACCTTTTACAAGTGTATAAGGAATCCCTTCAAAACTACTCTTTGGGAATAAGGTTTCATCAAATTTATCCCTAAGGCAGGGGACTTAATGTTGATTACTATTTGGAGTTCCATCACTCTACTTAACGTTACCTACAAAAACTTTTCCAAGGTCCTTAACTTACACGTCAAGAATATTCTTCCAAAGATCATTCAGCTTTAGAAAATTTTATTTGGGTAAAGTATATCCTAGATAATGTTATCATTATCTAGGTGGGCATGGAATGGTCTCAATTTTTTGGACTCAATGCCTTGTTCATTAAAATTGACTTCAAAAAATTATATGACCGAGTGAAATGGAATTTCATATGTGTTATGCTCAAAGCCTTAGGGTTTGGTCCCATTTTAATCAACAATGTTGAAACCCTTTTTGTAGACTCTTAGTCATGTATCTCCATCAACAAAGGTAAGTCTAAAAAAGCGGGCCTTTTTTGGCCGAGCGATAAAGGTTTTCCCTCAGTTCCGACCTGATATGTCTTCACCATTGAAGACCACTTTATTTATTGTTGTCTAAAGTCAAATTGAGTTTGATTCAATGGATTCCTCTCCATAAATCCAATGTTGATCAATTAGCTAATGGGCACTTTTCTAATGATTCCTTCTTAGTGATTCTTGAGGTTGAACCTCTAGGGTTAACACCATGCAATTTTTAGGCATATTTTGTGGGGACTTAAAGTTGAATACTCAATGTGACAAGACACAATGTTACAAACAAATCCAACAACCTATGCATGATTGGATCGTTTCATAAACTTTGTCTTGGATTCAACTAGGCTATATATTCAAATTCCTAGGAATCCCATTTGCTTTCCAAGATTTTCCTATAGACCTATGGGAGGTTATGGTGTAGAGGCTGGAAAATAAAATAGATAACATGATTACTAAATGCTTAGCTTTGGCAAGAAAATTTCAAAAAGGCACTAAAGTGTTGCTTGTGACTTATATGTATTATTCTTCTTGTTGGGTCCCATCTAAAGCATCTTATTCAAAGTCAAAGAAGGCTCTCATAAAATTTCTATGGGTTAATATCGGAAGACTAAGGGGTTTCACATAATTAACTGGGAACTTTGCTACACCCATGAGATTTTGGTGGCTTGGGTATCTTCAAAACCACATGGAAGCCCAAGCCCTTTGTGTTAAATGGGTGAATCAATCTATTGTTGGAAATAAGCTACGAAGCTCCTACTTAGACATTAGATTCAACAAGGCTTTTTAATTGGAAAGGATTTTTTTTCCAAACCCTCTTGATCACACTGTCTCATGTTAAAGTTGTTACTAGTTTGTTTGGTAGAGCATATGGAAGGCTTGGGAGGTTGTTAAGATTTACCTCTCTAGGAATAGGATTTTCCTTCAAATTATTATTTCCTTTGATGAGTACGATCTTTGGTAGTCTCATCTTGTAAAGTTTGAAGGCAAGCCTCTAGCCAAGGTACTTTGT
Organism: Picea sitchensis; assembly: GCA_010110895.2. Lineage (NCBI taxonomy): Eukaryota > Viridiplantae > Streptophyta > Pinopsida > Pinales > Pinaceae > Picea > Picea sitchensis. The sequence goes on along the minus strand of SNQJ01S0034846.1, from coordinate 177,292 downwards.
TCTCAACCTTAAGTCTTTTCATAAAATGTATCCTTTCTGTCAATGAATTGTTTGATAGTACATTGAGGAACTGTCTATCATGGGTTGAGCTCTAATGGAATTTTTAATGTATCCAATGCAAACATATTTATATTGGAACACATTAAAGGTCTCGCCTTGAATTACTACATGATTAAGATTGTCCTCCTAGCTCTTCGATATTAGCAGTGTGATTAGAAGTGGGGAAAGGACATAACCTTTTCAAAACACAAGTTGGTTATCTCAACAAAATACCTAGTTAAGTCCAAGGGGTTATCTTATCTAGTTTTCGCCAATATTTTTGGGAATTTGGTTAGTTTCGTGCCAATAGGTGCTCGATTTGAATCCTCCTAGGTGAGGCAAACTAGGGATGCCTTCAATGAATGTGGGCAAACATCTCTTGGGTTTCCTTGTGATGTTTTCCTGGGGGGGAATTAAGAAAATACATGGTTATTCCAATTTCTCGATGTCTAGAAACTAGTTTTATAACCATAGAAAGCAGTCTTTTCACAGTGTTTAGTTATGGGGATATCCAAGTGGATAAGATACGATCATATTTGGGTGTGGAAAATCTACATTTTCCATAGTGTGGGTGAGCCAAAACCCTTTAGTATTTTTTTGGTTTCTCCCTCTAACAAAGTCTACATGGGCATGGCTCGAGTCATTATGTCAACAATACCTCCCCACCTCTATCACATGGAGATATTGTTCTCAAGCATTCGACTACTTGGGCCATTGAATTTAATTGTACTTGGATGTTTATTTTAGTTGAAGTCCTTTTTGGATTTCGAAGAGATGCAATGAATTTATGTTCATCACAAGTATTTTCTTGGTATGATGGCTCTCTAATGGGTGAAAACTAATCCTTTCATATATCAATACAAGAGAAGAAGGTACAAGTGGATATGGACCACCTTTATTATCTTCCAGATAACTAGGGTGGGCCTCCCTAATTGTGAGCAAGGATCCACATATTCCCCTTTGGCTTACCTCTATAGCATTTCATAAAGGTGACAGTATGCATCACCATCAAATGGAAAATGGATGCATGAGAGACTCGAGCATAACATACAACATGATCAGGCCTTTTATCCCCGCATCATAATGATGAGCATTCTCCAACTTTGGATCGAGATATTTTTGAAGGACCTAATCCCCTGGAGCCTCCCACAAATGGGGGGGAACCCATGAAACCAACTTATGTTGATACATGAATTTTTGGATGGAGCCATCGTGATATGGCCATCACCAACCTCCTATTGTTGTTGGCGTTGTTGTGTCTTAGTTATATATGATCAATCTCTTGCCCTTTCCTTTAATGTTCTGTTTTTTCTTTTTTTCGACAAATTGCTAAGTGATTATATGGTTGTGAGTGTTTTGGCCTAAGCCAACTAATTTTTTTATTTATTTTTAATCATTCTTGTGGAGGCAACATGCACGACCCACCTTTATGTATTAAATTTCTGCACAACCTATTAAATTAATAGTCAAGGGAAGCTTTAATTATAAAGTGAGTATATAAGGCAAGTACATCATCCATTCTTCATGATCATGTTGTGCAAGAGAGTAAAATTTGTACATAAGAAGAGGAAGGTCAAGATATGCAACACCAAATTCGAGTTCCTTTAGAGCATACCTATGAAGAGATGGTAAAGAAAAAGACTTGGATCGTGCATCGTGTGCCTCCCTTGTTGCCAAAATACATTTGGCATTCTGCCTCTTCTCCCTCTATTACCTATGTTACCTCCTATGTTACGTCCTCTGCTAAAGAATATCATCTAATTTACCATTATCATTTCAATTAGATAAAAAAGATTAGAGTGTAATACAAGACACGTCATAATTAACATCCATTACAAAAACTTGTTAAATATGATTTAATTGTGGCTATGAATATAGCGTGGTAATTAAAGCATAGAAGAGATAAATTAAACAAGAATAATGCATGAAAGGGAAGAAAATCCAAAACTTAATAAACACCCATCTTTCCACTTCCAATTTCCATAATATGGACTTTAAATCCTCTTGAATATTTCTTAAAAACTTCTTTGTTATGAACAGTCTACAATTCCTTTTAAACATATGAATAGGTATAAGCATGAAAAAGAAAATATATATGGTTGAGACAAATGATAAAGGGAGTATATTTTGTGAAAAGTGATATATAATGAAAGTGATGAGTGAAAGTTCATGTTTAAAATTTAAACTCAATTAACATTCATCTACATGTCTTTTAGACTTGTTCACTTTGCCATTACAAAACTAATATAATATCAACCAATCAGCATCTAACTCTTTTGAGAAGATTTCTAAGTCATTCATTATATCAATCACTATTCTCACAAACCACAGTTGTCATGAATTGCAAATTTTAATCATTTACTATCGTCACAATATGTGACAAGCCAGAGTTCTAAAAATTGTATATGAACAGAGTTTGTAACCACCAAATTAACATGCTATGAAAACAACCCAAAAGTATGCCAAGTTATCCAAGTATGTCACACACTGTTGAAGAGGTCTGAGAGGAGTACAATGGTCATGCATAACGAGTTTGTAACAATGCTATTTAAAACTCTAATTGTTTAATCCTTTTCTCTCTCTTTTTTTAAATGCACATATAGCAACATCAATTTCCCGTCATACCCAATTTTCACCATGCTATTCAAATACCATAAAATGTAAACCATTTCATTTGAGTTTTTTATATTCTCCTAATCATTGCAACTCACGATTTTGATTGTAGGTTTCCTTAAAAAAAATGAAAGAATTGAGTATGAGAGCAAGGGAAAATGCAACAAGATCCGACCCATAAATTTGAATTATACATGTCAGGATTTCCAAGAGGGAATATGGAAGATGGGTATGATCTCATATGCTCAAATAGACACCTTTTGGAAAGGATAAACTAATGTCAAGCTTGAAACTCATTTCTTTCATAAGCAAACAATATAATCAACACAAATAATCCTCTTGCAACAAATTCATAAAAAAAACCCGATAAAATTATGTATATACCAACAACCATCACTCACGGGTTTGACCCATGATTTTTTACAACCCAATTCACAATAAAAACCCTTCCAAAATTTAATAAGAAACAAAAAGTTATAGTATGATCAAATGACAACAATGAGCATACAAGAAGGATGGAGAAACATAACATTCACTACAAACTTTGAATCCATAAAACGTTTTCCACAACAACAAACTCTTAAACAGTTGCCTCATCTCTTTTCATTTCGTCAAAAAATTGCTTATGAATGAGTGACATGGAAAGAAAATAAAAAACACACTTGCAACCAGCTAAACAGAGCCATAATTAACATTTTTCAACAAATTCTTTTGCAAGGAAATGCTCAAGAGTTGTGTCAGTACTTACCTCGTATTAGGCGGATTTATACCAATCCTCTTAGATTTAATGGTTGCAACAACGAACAACAAGGGTGTTCGAGCTGAACGCAACAGTGGTAGCTTCCCAACACTTCGCCAACAAACTAAAATGCAATAGAGGTAACCCTAACAACTTTCAAGGAGAGGATAAGCGAACTTGGTAGCATAAATGCTCCAATCCTCTCAAATTAATGCATGGATCACGTAAACCCACTCACCATCGATGCACCATCAACCTCCAAACAATACAATATGAAACCAAACACCCACTACATAATGTTAAAACCTCATATGATATGTGTGTTGGGTCACAACTGTGATCAAAATCAACCATGGGATATAATTTAAATTTTTGCAAAATGTCTACCATTTGCCTTTAGCATTTGTCATAACTATATACCTTATATACATGTGGACCATTTGCAAACAACCATATACTTGTTTTCTTTTATAACTTATCAAATGTCACTTTTACCACAACTTTGATGCCTTTTGAAGCCACAACATAGCTCATTTGAAATACAAGATGTATATGCTCGCTATACAAACAAGTGTTTAAAACCATGATCACACTATATATCTCTTCAATACCACGTGATGACAGTATAACCATTCAATAACCATTGAGTTGAATTTATTATATAACAATTGACTTTTGATACCAATATTGAAGTGATGCCCACAATGTAAACCAATACTAGGCCATTATGCTGAGAAATAGAATTTCATACAAGGACTCTCTCATTTCGGTGTTTTCTCCTAGGGTACCCCACCTATTATAGTTATATAAAAAAATCAAATAATTTATAGGCTTCACAACTCTTTGCGAGCTCTTGCGGTAGGTGATGAATCATGAGTCAACAAATGGCAACTCCACAGGGTAGTCTATTTTCAGTATACTAGAACTCACATTATCAGGTTTCATTCTTCGAACTTTGGATTTTAATTTGCTCATTGTATTTTCTTCTCGAAATGATGCTTCGGCAAAATTTTGGATCAAAATTTAATGTATGCCCATAGTAAATACACTCATGGAAGGGAAGGATGGGAAAGAAGAAAACATGGAAGGATTGTATCAATCAAATTATAGCAAGGTAATTTAGTTGGTTCGACAAGTACTCAACAAATAACATTGTAGACATAAGAAAGATAATCTATTTATCTTTCGTTGTATGTATTCTTCATCATTCAAGTCAAAATTAACAAAAGTTTTGCAAACCAATGAATACTAATGTAACTTGACTGATCCAGTTGCTTGATTAAATTTTCACAAAAAACAAATTCAAGTAAATGAAAAAGAAAACAAAAATCAAAATGCATACAAGAAAAAAAGTATACAAACCAAATTTATGTACAAGAAACATTACATATATAATAAGAAACTCAACCAGGTTCAACATAGAGTTTTAGATGTGAACCATTAGTAGTATAGGAAAATAATTGATCATCGTCGTCTTTGAGTAAATAAGAATTATTTCCAACGACAGAAGTGATTATGTAAGGGCCTAACCATAACTTATGAAACTTTGAATGTTCATTATTTTTTAACGATTTAGCCTTTTTATCAAAACATTTTTAATGATTCGTTGCATTTTCTTTAGATTGTCAAGAGCATAGCTCCTATGTTCTTCTAAGGCCAGCAAAGCATGTAGTATTTGAAGGGCATCTATAGAATTTAGCTCTTCAGCCTGCAAGGCTAGTCAGAGAGAGGTAAGTTAAAGCTCAACAAGCATGATGTCTTCTTGGCCAAATAATAGCTGAAAAAGGAATATGACCTATACTCATATTAGTGGTCGTACAATTTTCCCATAAGGTGTAAGTCAATAAGGTGTGCCACTGGCAGGGTTTGTCATTAATGATCCTCTTGAKAATTTCAACCAGTTTTTTATTCATTGACTCAGCTTGCTCGTTTCTTTGAGGGTAATAAGTTGATGAAGTGAAATGTTTTATTTCAAATTTATTAAGGAATTGATTCAACTTTCTAGATATGAATGATGGTTCATTATCGGAAATAATCTCAATTGGAAGACCAAAATGAGAAAAGATATTTGTTTCAAGAATGGAGATTACTTGTTCATCTTACAAATGCTTAAGAGGAACTGCTTTAGTCCACTTCATAAAGTAGTCTATGGCAGTTAGGATAAAAATATGACTTGCATAAGATGGAGGATAAATTGGTCCAACAAAGTCTAATCCCCATTTAGAAAAGGAAAATCAAGTAAGACTAGTTGTAAAATCATACGTAACACTTTCTCCTACCAACAACCTTTTGCCATTCAACACAAGTTTGTACAAACTTATATTAATCCCTAAATATAGAAGGCCAATAGTAACCAACTCTTAAGATTTTATGAGCAGTGGCTTTGGCAACAAAGTGTCTACCAATATGAATATCAAAATTTGTTGATCCATGAATTTTTTTAAATATCATTTGGGCTATTGTATTATCTACAAAACGTAATAGCAGTCCATCAACAATCCTACGGAAAAGTGAAGTATTCAAAATTAAATATTTTGAGGCCTCAAGTCTAGTCCTTCTTTGTTCATGCTGCTCGATATTATAGAGACATCTTTCATATTGCAAATAATAAATTATATCTTGATACTAGGGATGTGTTGCTAGATCAAGATTACCATATTCAATTAGGAATAGTGCAAACAAGGAATCTTCGTTATTTTCATAAGAATGTCCTAGTTCAAAAAGTTAAGCCATGTGTAGAGCTATATCACGCCTCTTGATTATATTGGAAGTTGTGATCGTGAAATCATGATCCATATTTATGAGGGAACAAAATGAAACATAGAAATAGGATAGAACACAAAGATACAATAATACTCAATTTCTATTAAATAATGAACTATGTAGAAATTGTTGATCTAGGTGGATATCAGTGGCCACCCACCTATTCCACGGGCTCAAAAAACCGTTTTCCATCTTGGCAATTTTTCGACAGATTTTCGGGTTCCAAACTTTTGGGGCCATTTTGAGGCCCTAAACGACGTTTTTGGGGGATTTGGGGCCCAAGTGACTACCAAAGGCTCTAACCTGAGCCAGTCGAAAATCGTTCTTCTTGGTTAGACCTTTCCAATTGTGTATCGAGTGCCCCAAACGAAGATCATATGCAAAAGTTACACCCCCAGAAAGTTCACTTATCCGCTACCCCCATTGGGGCCCGCAAACATTTTTGGCTTTTCATCTTCTGGGGTTAGGGTTTTGGATTTTACTTATGTTAAAAAGGCCTTTGGAGCCTCATTGTAACAATCATCTTTAGTTTTAATTGGAACAGCCACAGTTTTGTCAATAGACTGTCGACGTTTTGGATCAAAATCAGGATCCATCTTGAGGACATTGAGCCGGGGTTAAAAACATGGGAAGAGCTCGTATAAATACTGAAATTTTGGGGAAAAAACTTAGGTGTCGGCTAAGTTTTTTGTAGAATTATTTCATAAATACTTTCTTTAAGATTTTTAGGGATTCTTATTTTGGTTATTTAGGATTTATGTTAATTAGTTATTAATTAAAGTTGTAATCTTTATTTATTTTCTAGGTTTTTAATTATTAGGTATTTAAGTGAATTATTTAAGTTTTTTTAGGGTTGAGGTATATAAATTTTTATTTTTTAATAAAATTAATTGTTTGTTTAAGTTTATATTAGGGTTTGTTTAGGTTTATATTAGGGTTTCTTATTTTGGTTATTTTAGTTTTAAGGTTTCTACTAAGTTATTTTTAATTTAATGTTTTTGTCTTCATTTTAATTAATTATTATTAAATTAATGTTTTTGTCTTCATTTTAATTAATTAAATTCTAGGGTCTGATTTTAGGTATTAAGTAAATTATTAAGTTATTAGGGTTTGCCCTAAATGTTTTTTATTCAAGGTTATAAATTATAATTATTAATTAATTATGTTCCTAATAGGAATTAAGTTATTTAAGAGTTATTAAGTTATCTTAGATTTTTAATATTAAAATTTAATGTTATATATAGGAGCTTTTGTTCAAAGGCTTGTTTATTTAATAAGTGTTTTTATTCAGGTGTGATTAGGAGGGGTTATTAATTAATATGTAGTATTGTATAAAAATTATCAATGATTATTGTTGTTGCTATGGATCAAGGGGAGCCAGTTTTCACTTAATTCTAACCCATTATCTTTGTTTACATTACTAAGATGTTTTTGGATTTCAATAGCTTCTCTAATACAACGTTCGCCTAGAAGACACCAAAATCCTCGACAAATAAAATCACCTCTTCAAACGGCATATTAGAGAAGCTATTGAAATCCGAAAACATCCTAGTAACCTAAACATAGATAGTGGGTTAGAACTAAGTAAAAACTAGCTCCCCTTGATCCATAGCAACAACAATAATCATTGATAATTTTTATACAATACTACATATTAATTAATAACCCCTCCTACTCACACTTGAATAAAAACACTTATTAAATAAACAAGCCTTTGAACAGAAGCTCCTATGTATAACATTAAATTTTAATATTAAAAATCTAACACAACTTAATAACTTTTAAATAACTTAATTCCTATTATGAACATAATTAATTAATAATTATAATTTATAACCTTGAATCAAAAAACATTTAGGGCAAACCCTAATAACTTAATAATTTACTTAATACCTAAAATTATACCCTAGAACTACTTAGTTAATTAAAATGAAGACAAAAACATTAATTTAATAATAATTAATTACAATGAAGACAAAAACATTAAATTAAAAATAACTCAGTAGAAACCTTAAAACTAAAACAATCAAAATAAGAAACCCTAATATAAACCTAAACAAACCCTAATATAAACTTAAACAAACAATTAATTTTATTAAAAAATAAAAATTTATATACCTCAACCCTAAAAAACTTAAATAATTCACTTAAATACCTAATAATTAAAAACCTAGAACATAAATAAAGATTAAAACTTTAATTAATAACTAATTAACATAAACCCTAAATAACTAAAATAAGAAACCCTAAAAATCTTAAACAAAGAATTTATGAAATAATTCTACAAAAAACTTAGCCGACACCTAAGTTTTTTCCCCACACTTCTAGTATTTATACCAGCTCTTCCCATATTTTTAACCTAGGCTCAATGTCCTGAAGATGGATCCTGATTTGGATCTGAAACGTCGACAGTCTATTGACAAAATTGTGGCTATTCCGATCAAAACTAAAAATCCCAACCACATAAATCTCATTAATCAACAATCATCTTCTTGTGAATGTGAGTAGTTGTCACATCTCTTCTTAGAGATAAGTTGCTACCATTCTAGCAAATCTTTCACTCTGTATTTTTACAGTCTATGTACATTTCTTTCATTAATAGAAATCATGTATTACTATATTTCTCTGTTTCTAGAAATATTTATGTGTATTTCGTTGTAATATATCTACTTTCATTTTGTTCTCAAAATAAATCTGGATCAGTGGTATCAGAGCAAGTTGCTCTTGGTCACTTTTCAATGCATGTCCCCGACAAGGTTCGAGTATAGCAAGTTGGGTCTTGAGCTTGTCTCTCTTGAGGAAAACTGCTCTCACACACCCAAGAAACCCTCCATGGCATAAGAAAATAAAAATGACTGAGCAGAAGATTCTATTCATTTGTTGCTTGAGCAAGTTATTACGCGACAAAGAGAAGAAATGATGGAGAATTTTTCCCACATCCTTCAACGCCTACCGATAGAAGCAGACACATCTTCATCAAGCGACCACTTTGGAGGCACCTCGCCTTTCAAGGTACAAGTCAATTTTTATATTCCTATATTTGAAGGTCAGATAGATGCAAATTCCCTAGATAAATGGTTAAATATGTTAGAAGGTTATTTCTTTGTTCACAATTTTTCCGACAGAGAAAAGATCACCTTCGCGCTCCTTAAGGCTCTCCCCCATGTCAAACATTGGTGGGAAACTTATAGGGAGCAAAGTTCCACAGAGGAGTCTGGAATATATGGGGTCGAGCCCACTTGGGATTTTTTTTTGGATGCAGTAAAGCAACAGTATTTCCCTATTAGCAACTATGAGGACCAGTACATGATATGGACTACACTACGGAAAGAGAGGGGCCAAGCAGTGTCGGAGTTCACCAATACCTTCCATACCTTGTGCACCAAGCTGGGTATTAAAGACTCTGAGTGACATTTGGTTCTAAAATACCGCGGGGCTCTACACAGATACATCCAAACTGAAATGGTTTTTTTGGACATCTCGTCACTCAATACTACGTATTGATATGTTGTTAAAATCAAGCAGAAATTTAAGCACCAGAACAAAGGGGAGTTCGGGTCTGCAAATCCGCAAAAACCAAAGTATGATAAAGACGGCCCTAACAAACAGCCTCCCGAAAACCAGTCCAAGCCATAGGAAAAGAAGGGTCATGAAAAGACAAAGAAGGACACTGGAAAATGGTGTGATTTCCACAAAATCCCCTGGAACAACATTGATGAATGTCGCTCAAAACAGTCATTGGTGGCCGAGATCAAAGACAAGGAGTCGAATCCTTATTCAAAATCTTATTAAGAAAATACTGATAGAAGACAGATCATCGATGTAGATCCCACAGTTATTTTCGCGACCGCGGAAATTCAACCAGAAGAACCAACAGATCCTAAAGAGGGGGAGCATCATTTTCATTCACAGATGTGGGTGAAGGGGATCCCGCTACATTTTATTGTTGATAGTGAAAGCCATAAGAACCTCATCTCAGCAGAGGTTGTTAAACAATTGAGATTGTCGACAACACCACACCTGTAGCCATACAACATCGAGTGGCTTCGTCAAGGACGAGATTTTTGTGTCAACCAGCAGTGTCGATTGTCATATGGCATCCATCCTTTCAAATATTAGGTATTATGTGATGTCTCCCCATTAGATATATGTGATGTTCTATTGGGCCAGCCATATATGTGGAAGTGCCATGTTATTTATGAGTCTCGACCATGTAGTGTCATTTTTACTCTGGGGGTCATCTCTATAGAATACATAAGGTAATTATGACTATTGTCCCACCTAAACAGTGCCACAAGGTAGTATATCATACCACAAAATTTAGCTTCTTCATAATTTGTTCAAAAGGTGAACAAAAGAACACTGCAACAATTGCAGCCTCAGTCCAAGCACCTTTTGTCCAGTAGAAGCAGGTCAAAAATATGGAAGAAAAGTGCAACGATTACTTTTTCACACAGTCATATCATGTATCCAGACTGGTCAAAAAGGTCCAATCCTTCCAGCCACAAATTCGTGATAGCCTCCAATAAACTAATCAACACAACTTCTCCAGCAAGGCAAGTAGCTCACCAAAATTTAGATATAGCAAACGCTTCCCCCTATCCCCCGGGAACTCAATGCAATGGAGACCATAGCTTCCTAAGGAGGGAGGATTGATCTAGTTGGATATCAGTGGCCACCCACCTATTCCATGAACTCGAAAAATAGTTTTCCATCTTGCCAGTTTTTCGGTAGTTTTTCGGGTTCCAAACTTCTCGGGTCGTTTTGAGGCCCTAAATGATGTTTTTTGGGGATTTGGGGCCCAGGTGACTGCCTTAAAAAATGACCTAGGCTAGTCGAAAATCATTCTTCTTAGTTAGAACTTTCCAACGGTGTATCAAGCGCCCCAAACGGAGATCATATGCAAAAGCTACGCCCCTTGGAAGTTGACGTATCAGCTACCCCCATCGAGGCCCACAAACCTTTTTGGATTTTCATCTTCCGGGGTTAGGGTTTTGGATTTTACTTATGTTAAAAATTCCTTTGGAGCCTCATTGTAACGATCATCTTCTTGTGAATGTGAGTATCTGTCACATCTCTTCTTAGAGATAAGATGCCACCATTCTAGCAAGTCTTCCACTCTATATTTTTACAATCTCTATACATTTCTTTCATTAATAGAAATTATGTATTACTATATTTCTTTGTTTCTGGCAATATTTATGTGTATTTCATTGTAATATATTTGCTTTCATTTCATTCTCAAAAATAATTTGGATCAACTGTAGAAGAAAATATAGAGTCAAATGAACTCGCTAGAATGGTGGCAGGTTATCTCTGAGAAAAGATGTGACGACTACGTGAATTCACAAGAATATGATTACAATGAGGCTCCAAGGGAATTTTTAACATAAAGAACAACTAGGAAAACCATAAACATCTAAAACCCTAACCTCGGGAGATGAAACGCCAAAAGGTTTATGGGCCCCGATGGCGGTAATCTATATGTCAACTTCTCGAGGGTGTAACTTTTGTATATGATCTTTGTGTTGATATTATGGTAGCTGCGGGAGGTATTTACCTCCACATGTAAACCTTACGAGAATAGAATACTCTGGGAAGCAAGAAGAAACCCTAATGATTTGGATAATAACCCTAGAAGTCAAGTCGGCTTAAGAGGATAATTTATATTAGGTTATTAGCCTCCAAGAGAAGAAGTCAGCCAGAATAAATATTATATAATGAGTAAATAGGTATCCAGAATGAGAAGTCGGCCCACGCAGTTAGCCAGAATTAGTATAAATACAGGAGGCTAGTCTTCATTCTGGCAGGCATTCTCAGAATTGTAGAGCAGCACTTGTGTGCACTGCAGTTGCCCAGTTTGTGTGCAGGTTTGGAGGAGAGTTGCCATTGTAGTTGATGCAGCTAGCAGATTTTGTCTTTCTTGCACTATCTCTTGGTTATGGTTTGGACTATCTGGTCAGCTCTTGTTTGGTGCGCTATCCTTGGGGAAAGATGTGCTACCCTTGTTTGGATATCTAGCCTAGGGTTTGCTTCTGGAGTGATTCTCTGTCAAAGATAAGGTGCTTGGAGAGTGGCTTCGGCCTATGTTTGGGTGACAATAGTGATATTGTAAATGGTAAAACGAGGACATCCATCATATTCTAATCGTTGGAAGGAAGCATAGCCATTAGGATATTAATCTCGTTCAAGAACTACCGCTAGGATTTCTAGCAGGAGCAGTCACCAAAGCACTGTCGCTAGGGTTACTAGGAGGTGAATTGCAGAAACCCTAATACTCTCGTTGAGGCACCTTAAGTGAAGGGATTGACCTAATTTCTGGATAGATCAGTGCGCCCTAGCCTAGCGCATCTCCTAGTACTCTCAGCAAGCCAAGACGTCAAGTTTGAGTTTTTGGTCAAATCTAGGGTTGACCAAGTCAAAGCAGCCATGACTTACTCTATGAAGTCAGAGAACAAGTTATATGGAGCTTCTAACTTCAGAGAATGGAAGACAGTGATTGACCTCATCCTTGCCAAGAATACAGTGTTGGATATCGTGAAAGGAAAGATCGTGAAACCAATGTTTGAAGAAGGAAAAGAGAAGGAACCACAGAACATTGCAGTTATGGAGAAGTTCAAAGACGGTGACATCAATGTCATGAGTATCATAGTGGACTCTGTAAATTACCAATTGACACCCTACATATGTCATCTTGACTCATTGAAGAAGATGTACGATTCCCTAACAAACCTCTTCTCAGTCAAAAACATTTGACAAGTCATGAGTCTGAAAAATGCGCTCTGTGACATGAAAATGAATGATGATGACAGCATAACATCATACTTTGTGAGAATCTCTCAGTTAAGAGATCAACTACAAGCCATTGAAGAGATCATTTCAGAGAAGGAATTGGTAAACATAGTACTCAATGGTCTTCCCAAGACATGGG
>SNQJ01S0034846.1:135418-161669 GCA_010110895.2 Picea sitchensis | reverse complement strand
CTTCTAGCTAGGAGATAAGGAGAAGCCTTCTTCAAATAAGTCTTCTACTCCTAGAAGTGGAAAGAGGAAGAGGAGAGCCATCTCTCCAGTTGCAATTGATCAACCCTCTCCATATTCTAATCCTGGGAAAGCTAAGAAAAAAATGGATTTCAGTCATGATACAGGGAAAGCAGAATCTCCTCCAAGAGATAAAAACATCCTAAATCTCCCCTACACGGTCTCTGAGGATGAAGAACAGCCTGTTGCAACAGAGCATGAAGAAGTTGTCGTAGAGCAAGGTCTTCTAGAAGTAGTTCCAGCAGGAGAGTCGATGACAGAGCATGAAGACTTTCTTTCACAAGTACCTTAGGGAGATCAAGACCAGCAAGTTGTTGAAGCATCAACCAGCAAACCAAAGAAGTCTTCATCACAAAAGATAAATCAAATTCTCAGGCAAGTATATGAACTTGAAATTCTTGAAAGAGAAATCAAGAGAAGGAATAAAAATTTAGTAGAAAGAAATGTTGAATTGTATGATTCTTTCCATATACTTGCTAAGATGTACGTCAAGTTGGAGAAGAAAAACAGAAAACTAATTCAAGCAAACCAGAAGGCATATAAGGTCGCTAGGTGTTCAAAGATTAAACTCATGCTTAAAAATCCAAAGCCTATAGTTCACTCAAGCCTGGAGGACCTAGCAGCGACCGTAGAGAACCTTGGTCAGACTACAAAGACTCTAGAGAAGCAGCCCTAAAGTTCTTAAAGCACGGAGGTAACGCAATTTTACAATTTTGTGAACTGTTTTTAATCTCAAGTTTCGGTGGCTTAGTTGGAAATTTCATTGTTCATTAGCCACCTAAAGCAGAGCTTTTGGTGGCATGCAGTCTCAGATTTTAACTCTTCTAGCCACCGAAAGTTACAAACAGGGCAGAGAGGTTGTATTTTCGCCCAAATCCAAGTTTTTCTTAATCAGATGCCTCGAGGATGGTTTCAAAAGATGGATAATAATTAAACACATCATATTTAAGGTTTTGTTTTGATATTTGAGGCATTTAGCAAGGTGGAAATGTGGAATTAGCTACCTATTTTATCGATACAGAAACAGTTTTTGCCATAAATAGCAGATTCAACTTATCTTATCTTCTATGGATACTCAACAGCCTTGAAAGGCTTTCTACACTTGTCAAAGTTTTGAAGGATATGAAGATCATCATGGATGAGGAGATTGACCTAGTTTTTAGCATCTCTTCCTATTTTCTTGTACTAGATTTTGACTTACTATTTCAAGTAAATCTGATCCAACTTTTTAGGATCTAGATTTCTCATGTAAAGGCTATAAAGCCATAAACTTTTGAGGAATATTGGTTCGATTTTGGAGACTAGATTATTGTATTTTATGTTGAGACACTTTCTTTAATATATGAGACTTGAAAGCTTCTTTCATTGATGTTATCAGATTCCTTCTTTCTTATCTGTCTATGTTTATGAGTGAATGTTATTCTCTGTCTATGCTTATATAATCCATAGGTGACTATCATCTCACTATTTGATTATTTGGCAAAGGATCATAAGCTATTGTACTAGTTTCTAGACCCATCATACCTATTGTTTTATATATGTGTGATCTGGTTTATGTGATTAGATTATGTTCTATTTGATACACAACATGTCTGATAATAGCTCTTGAAGGCCTTATAATGTTGAATATACCTAGAATGTCTTGACTATAAGATTCAGTGAGTTAGTTATCCATCTTGATCCAATTATATATTCAACATTGATAAAATAGTTAAGTTACCAGGCATCTTCGAGCTACAACCTAGAAGAGTTTCCTGGAGTGATAACAGCAGCCATGAAAGGCAGTACATGTTCGGTTCTGCCTCAAAAAAAGTCTTCTTCAAAGAGAAGCCTTAAAGTATCCCTGGTTGTCCATCCACATCCATGATCCTATAATGAAAGGAAGAAGTGGAATCTTTAGGACATGGAATCTATAAGAAACTCCATGGACACAAGAAAACATTAGGAAAGAACATGAAGATCCCAAGAAAGAAAGAGAAGCCAGAACAACCAGTCATTTACCAACTCGATATGAACTCACTAAAAGAAATCAAGCAAAGGAACTGAGAGTTGTGATGAAGAACAATATATATATGCAAGCATTGCAAGATCCAAAACTATAGGTTCTCCCAGATGGAGGGAGAAGACTATGATGATTACTTGTTCCATAAACCAGGCATACCTCTACATAAGTCATTATATCATTCGCAATATCCATGGGTTGGAGTTCTACATCAGATGAATGCAAAGACTGTTCTCCAGAACAATTGAACAAAGAGCGTATGAAGAGCAACCTCAAGACCTTGAGGCATACCAGAAAAAGACCCTTGTATGCAGATGGAAGAAGATAACTTGATGAAGAATCTCTAATGCACAGCAGAAGCGTGGTGAAGATTTTCTCAGAATGATTACTCAGAATATCAGGATGATGGATTGCCAATCCATGACAAAGATCTCATGATGATAGAAGAAGTGACATGGATATGTTCTAGTTTGACCCTTGCCACGATGTTGTGAGCTAGCAAGAACCAAGAGGAATCCAACAATGGTATACCTTATTGATCAGAGATACATGAAGCCTTCAGAGAAAACTAGTGTTCCAGAACGAAGTACATTTGAAATCAAGCATTACATTATTCGTGATGAAGTTCAGAAAGGAGAAAGTGGTTCTCCAATACATATCTCCATAGATGAGCAGAAAATCAGACATTTTGATAAAGCTTATGTCCAAGATGAAAGAGTTTGCGTACTCAAGTTGGAGCTCATGGAAACGACTTCCTTATTGAAAAAGGAAGAGATGACTCCCAGGTTGGGAGGGAGAATTGATGTGTCATTGATTGATGGGACAGTTACTTTTTAGTTCAAAAAATGGTCCAGGATGAGCAGTTCCTTTCCAGTTCAGAAAGTGATTTGAGATTTCTGACGGACAGGCATTTTCCAGTTCGGAAAATGGTCCAGATCAAACGGTCATTTTCGTAATGAAAATGGTTCGATGGATTGTTGATGCACCATAGACAATGATTTCCCATTATGGTTAACATGGGGAATGGTCTAGGGCAATCTCTCTTCTCGAGGGTTACTCAAGAAGACTAGACTACCTCACCGGACAGTGATTTTCCATTGTGGTTAACATGGGGAATGGTTTGTTTTGGAGGTTGGTGTAGGATAGTCATTTCCTTTGGAAATGGTCCAGATAGTCATTCCTTAGGGAGGATTTATTCTCTCCAGGTTTCACTTTGTTTAGTGCTGAAGGAATGGCCCAAGGTGGGGAATGGTCCAGGTTCAACAATCAGGGACAGACATTCCTTAGGGCAGACTCATTCTCTCTAGGTTACACTTTGTTTAGCGTCGGAGGAATGGCCCAGGGTGGGGAATGGTATAGGTTCAGAAATCAGGACAGGTATTCTTCCTTGCTTGAGAAGAATAGTCCAGATAGCTCATCATTGATGTTTTACTTTCTGAGGGAAGATGCTCTTCCAGATCTCACAGATGTGAGTGGAAGAATGGCCCAGATGATTCAGTTTATATTATAACATTGTTTCTATGTAGGTTGATATTAGATGATTGTTATAAAGACTATATGTTTCTAGACAGTGATGTATACTATTGTGTTGGATGTGTTCCAATGTTTTTGAATATACGTTATTGATCAAGTACCTGTGTGCTACTTGGTGTGGTAGTGTACCACTGGATTGTAGTTGTGTACTACTATGGATAGACACAGTTATGTTATATTGAATGATATTATTCCAATTTCCTTGAAGACTATCAGCAGTGTTGAGAATGATTATCAGCTAGATGGATGATCAATGAGCAGAGATTTCCCAGACAGAAAATGGTTCAGAACATTTATTCTTCCATATTAGAAGAATGGCTCTTGTATCACTCTGTGGAGTGAGCATCATGTCTAATTACTCAGATGGAGTATGGTTTCGGGAGATGATGTAGTTGATGATACTAATAATAATGATGGTGCTCATATCTTGAGATAGTATGTACGACTATGATGATTCTACTAATTCAATGGTATGTTTGTGCTCAAGACCATTGTCTTCAATACCTCCCTAGCTAGGAGGGAGTGTTGATATTATGGTAGCTGCGGGAGGTATTTACCTCCACATGTAAACCTGACGAGAATAGAATAATTCGGGAAGCAAGAAGAAACCCTAATGAGTTGGCTAATAACCCTAGAATTCAAGTCAGCTCAAGAGGATAATTTATATTAGGTTATTAGCCTCAAAGAGAAGAAGTCAACCAAAAGAAATAATATATAATGAGTAAATAGGTATCCAGAATGAGAAGTCGGCCTAGGTAGTTAGCCAGAATTAGTATAAATACAGGAGGCCAGTCTTCATTCTGGCAGGCATTCTCATAATTGCAGAGCAGCACTTATGTGCACTGCAGTTGCCCAGTTTGTGCGCGGGTTTGGAGGAGAGCTACCATTGTAGTTATTGCAACTAGCATATTTCATCTTGGCTTGGACTATCTCTTGGTTATGGTTTGGACTATTTGATCAGCTCTTGTTTGGTGCGCTATCCTTGGGGAAAGGTGTGCTACCCTTGTTTGTCTATCTAGCCTAAGGTTTGCTTCCGGAGTGATTCTCTGTCAAAGCTAAGGTGC
Organism: Picea sitchensis; assembly: GCA_010110895.2. Lineage (NCBI taxonomy): Eukaryota > Viridiplantae > Streptophyta > Pinopsida > Pinales > Pinaceae > Picea > Picea sitchensis. The sequence goes on along the minus strand of SNQJ01S0034846.1, from coordinate 157,013 downwards.
TCGAAGGGTGGCTTCGGCCTATGGTAGGGTGACAATAGTGATATTGTCAATGGTAAAATGAGCACATCCATCATATTATAACACTTTGTATGGTGCGCTCAATACCTCGTCGGAAAGGTCTAGCCGAGGAGTACACATTACCTTTGTCCTAGAATTTGATTTTGTCCACATTTTAGGTGTTGTCAAGCCACAAAAATGTTGTTTAGGGCCTAAAAAAAACCCCATAAAATTGGGAGTCGAAAAACCGTAGAAAAAATGCCAAGATGGAAACTGTATTTTGAGCCAGTGGACACCAATGACCACCTAGATCAATCCTCCCCCCTTAGGAAACAATGGCCTCCATTGTGTTTAGTGCCCTTGTCAAATGGGGAAACGTCTGTTGAACTTGACACTTGGTGAGCCACTTGCCTTGGTGCAGCAACTACCCTACTTTGACAACCCGATAGAGTTGGATCCTCTGGTGTCAAGTGCCCTTAACCTATGTGTCCATGATTCAATCAATGGTTTCATGTTCCATGTAGTCAGGGTTGAGATCTGTAGGTGTCAATTGCTCTACCACTTCTGATGTGTCCAGTAGTGGTGGAAAATATGGTTGAAGGAGGTCCACATTGAATACTGGGTGTAAGCCAAGGAAAGGCAAAAAACTTAACTCAAAAACATTGTCTCCCATATCCTTGGTGATGGTGTAAGGTCCATAGTGAAGTGGTCATAGCTTTAGATGGGGTCTTGTAAGGTTCTCTTTCTACAAATGCAACCAAACTTTATCTCCCACCTGAAACTTGTGGGGAACCCGATGTTTATCATGGCGTTGCTTATACATAGCACTGGCTTTCTCCAAAATATCAAGGACCTATTGGTGGATGTGATAAATCTATTCAATGAATTTGGTGGATTTGTCAGCCTTAGATTGAGCATGGGAATATTATGCCTATGTGGATGCAAGAGGAAGTGCTACATCAATGGGGCCCAGTGGTTGAAAGCCCAGGCCCACCTGAAAAGGGTTGTGGTTGGTCGATCTATGGAGGGCTCTATTGTAGCTATGTTGGACATAAGGAAGGCTCTAATCCCATGTGTGAGGATGCTTGGAGTAGTACATGTGCAATATATGCAGGATCATCCTATTGGCGACCTTTGTCTGTCCATCAGTCAGAGGGGGGAAGGCAGTGGATTTGGTGAGCTTGGTGTCAAATAGAGACCAAAGGCTCAACCAAAATGTGCTCAAGAATCTATTGTCCCGATATAATATGATGTTCTATGGTAGTCTGAAGTGTACCCATACACACTAGAAGAATATCTTGGCAATGGCCTCGGTTGTGATACTCTTCTTGTAGGCGATCAAAATGGCCATCTTAGAGAATCGATCAACCACCATGAATACACAATAATTTCCATGCTTGGTTGAGGGAAGACCTCACATGTAGTCCATCAAGATGGATTCCCATGGCCCATTGAGACTAGGTAGAGGGGTGTAAAATCCTTATTTTTTAATGGTTGTCTTGGCAATGGAGCAGGTGGTGCAGGATCCGATATACTTATTGACATCCTATTGAAGCTTCAACCAATAGAAATACTTTTGTAGTATTTCCACTGTCTTATCCACGCCAAAGTGTCATGCCACTCAACTGTTGTGGGCTTCCCAAATCATCTTCGCATGCTCGCTTGAAGGAACATGGAGATGACCTATATGGAACACCAGTCAATCCTGAAGATGAAATTTGACAACAACCATGCATGTTCCCAACATCTCGTATGTCATAGAAAAGTTATGATTTATATTATAGAGTTGGGACCACCCAGAAGTCTCATGCCTACAAGAGTCGAGCACCATGGTTAGTGCTGCAATTAGAGGTTGATTGAGGTAGTCATCGACATGATTGGTGCTCCCTTTCTTATAATTAATGTTGAGGTGAAACGACTGCAATTATGTGGACCACTTTTGATGGTGGTCATTCTGCAATTTTCCTTATGTCTGCATGAAGTATAGAGGCTTGTGATATGTATGAATGATTGTCTCCTTCCCTAGAATGTAATGCTTCCATTGGTAGTAGGATTTTACAATGGAATACATTTCTTTATCGTAGGTGGGGTACTTATAGATGACATCTGAGAGTGTCTCACTATGATAGGCCACCAGATGACTATGCTGAGTGAGAAATGAACCAACAACATAATCTGAAGCATATGTCTCGATCTCAAATGGTTGTTGCAGATCAGGTAAGGCAAGCACTGGAGCTGAGCATAAGCGATGTTTTAGATCATCAAAGGATTTATGTTGTGACCTTATCCACACAAATTTGTCTTTTCATCCACCCTTGGTCACTTGGATGATATCCCATGCAATATGGGAGAACCCCAACATGAATCTGCGATAGAAGTTGGCAAGGCCTAGGAAGCTCTAAAGCTCTGAATCTCGGTTAGGGTTGTCAAGGTTGGCCAGTCACGAATGACTTGGATCTTGTCCAGATCAACATGCATACCATGCTCATATACAATGTATCTAATGTATCTAAGATGTTGGACCATGTTCATGTCAAGGGAGAATTTCTCTAAGTTAGCATATAGCTTGTATTTCCACATAGTGTGGAGGACATGTTGAATGTGCTACAAGTGTTCTTCCCAACTCTTGTTGAAGACAAGTATGTCATCTAGATATACAACCATAAAGGAATTGGTGAAGGGCCACAAGATTTCATCCATCAACCTCTTGAAAGTTGTTGGGGCATTCGTCAAGCCAAAGGGCATGACCAACCACTCGAAAATACCTTCTTTAGACTTGAAAGCAGTCTTCAATACATCAATCTATTCTATGGGGACCTGGTGATAGCAAAACTTTAGATCAATCTTACTAAAGTACTTGGCCCCCTTGAGTTGGTCTAGAAGGTCGTCGATTCAAGGAATTTGGTACTAGTTCATGATTGTGATTTTGTTCAGAGATCTATAATCAATATAGAGTCGCCAGGTCTTGTCTTTCTTCTGCAAGATCATGATTGGGCTTTTGCAGGGTGATAATCTTGGTCAAATGTGCCCTTTTTATAGAAACTCTTGAATCTAGCACTTGATTTCCTAATTTTCTAAGAGAGAGAATTGATAAGCTAACCCATTAGGCAAAGGCAGTCCATGGGTCAACTCAATTGAATGATTGACCTAATAGTGCAGAGGCACCTCGGTAAGTGAGGTGAAGATGTCCCAGTATTCCTCCATGACTTTTTCCACTTACTTTTGTTGCATAGAGAAGCCCTATGTAGAGGCCATGAATGTGGTCATGAACTTTTGTTCAATTTGAGAGTGAATCATGAGAGGAAAATTTTCCCAAACTGGGAGTTGACCTTCCTACACTGTTTAGTTGAGACCAAAGAAATTGCGGTAGGTGGAACTACCTCTGGTATCCTATACAATTGTCTTCCCACGGTAACAATGACAATACAAGGTCTAAACTCATATACAGCATGACATTTCCACATATATGGTTGTCTTAAAATGAAATCACAAACTTTAGGTGGGGCAATATCACACAATATCTCATCCTTGAAGGGCTTGATACTATAATATAGGTAGCAGTGTTGGCTGACACGAAGATCGCATCCTTCGCTGAGCCACCTAATGTTGTATGATTGTGGATGTGGTGTTGTCAACAACTCCAATCACTTGATGACCTCTGCTAAGAAGAGGTTCTTTTGGCTTCCGCTATCAACAATAAAATGTAGTGGAGCAACCTTCACCCACATCTGCAAGTGAAAAAAGGCGCTCACCTTCCTTCGGCTCTTTTGGTTAATTTGGTTGGATCTTGGTGGTATCAATTGTGGCACTAGCTTTTACATCAATGATCTCCTTCCCCTTATATTGCTCTGAATCAAATTCAGATCTTGGATCTGACTCTGAGGCTTTTAGCTCAGCCACCAATGACTTCTTCGAGCGACACTCATCAATGTTGTGCCAGACGATTTTATGGAATTCACACCACTTCTGAGTGTCCTTCTTCGTCTTCCCATTACCCTTATTTGTTTATGTCGAGGTTTCCTTTTCCCTTCTTCTGTTGCGATGCATTCGCAAATCCAAACTCCCGCTTATTCCTCTGCTTAAATTTGTTCTCGATTTTGGCCACGTATCAATAAGAGGCTCCCAAGGATGAGTTTTCTAGAAACTCCATTTATGTTTGGATGTACCTATGTAGACCCCCATAGTATTTTAGAACTAGATGTCACTCGGAGTCTTTGAAATCAAGTTTAGTTCACAAGGTATGGAAGGTATTTGTGAACTCTGACACTATTTGGTCTCACTCCTAACATGGTGTGGTCCATATTGTGTATTGGTTATCATAGTTTCCAATAGGGTTATATTATTCCTTGATGACATCCATAAACGACTTCTAGAATTAAATCTTTTATTACATTGCTTAGTAACCTTTAACTGCTTGATTTATGGTCTTTTAGGCGAGAAATTTCTTCATCTTTTTATAATAATTCACTGTAAAACTTATCCTTGGGATCTTTATATTTCTATTGTGAAAATTTCTCATCTTGTTGATATTTGGTTAGTATGTGATGGGAGATAAAGGCTAATCAAGTGATTAACCCTGGGATGTCTTCAGCTATTAACCAATGGTGGATTTGTCCATGTGTTGAGGTTTTATTTGGTAGCTAAGGCGATTTGTTTGGTGTGCAAATACTATGATTGGCATCGAATTCAAATGTTTGATATTGGAGATGAGGTCAACACCTATTAAACCTTATGTTGAATGGTACCTATACCTTTGGAATTGTTTTATTATATACAAGTTTTGCAACCCCACTTTATGTAAATCTGAATTCTAATGTTCAATGACACCAATGTTTGGAACAATGTGAATAATTTAGTGATAAGTCTTGAATTTGGTTTCAATTCTCTCTCTATGTTTTTAGTCGCTCATTGGTGATGATGTTTTATACTTGGAAATGAAGTAATTGATCTTTCTTCAACAAAATTTTGAAAATGGACAAAGGCTCAATCTTGTTCAATGACCCAGAGTTCGAAGAAAATTTGAAAAGATAGGGGTTGGCCAAAACCTGGATTACACAACTCTAACAAGAAGTGTGGCCAAATGTCAAATCACAACAAGGATACGATACCAATGAAATCAACAAAGTTCATTACTTAATAAATATCCAACATAAAAAGGACAATAGACAAAAATCCATAAAGGACATGTATATAGAACATAGTGAATAAGATATTAATGAATGATATGACTACAAAACCATGTGACGATGTACTTATAGTATTGATTGGTCACAATGGTTGATAGGTCATGTCCTATAGTTATGAATGGTTATTGAATTTATTGAATTAGTTATTATTTATTTATGTTTATTATAAAATGCTACCCCCATATGGAGCCATTGTAAGTGGCTAAATTTACCCTGGCCAATTTTTTAGTTCTAACGATAGTATCCAACATGTGTGTTCAATGATGCAGGATCGATGATGAAGAAATGCATGAAAAGAAGAATTTGGTCCTACAGAAGAATAACTATGCAACATGTCAATCATTGCTTACTCCCTATTCATCGTGAACATTTTATGAAGTAGGATAGTGTAAAAAAGGTGATGTGGAAACTGCCTGAATCCGCATAAACATGAAAGTTTTGTGGACCGAGCAAAACCTAAAGGAACTTGAAAAGTGCTAATAAGATTAGAATATAAAGAAAAAATAAACAAAACCATAAGGGTAGTTATAATCAGTTAGCATAACTCCAATAAGAAAAGGTGAGCATGCTTGTAATGAAGAATGATGTTCACTCAAAGAAGAAGAGGAATGAAAAAATTGGCTAAGCTCCATACCATCAAGCAAAATAACTGGTGTAACTAGATGTTACTTTCTCAATGAACAAATAACACTAAAAAATTCATTTCTAACCTGCTAGGAAGTAACCAGTTGTCTATTTTGCTTCACCTAAGCGGTCAATTACCACCTGAAGACATGTTTGAGGCAAAGGAGTCAGCATGGAAGCAACCAAAAAACGACAAACAACCTTGTAAAATACTTCCCCCACACTCCTATTTTTAGTTGTTTTGATTTTAATGATTTTACAAATCTTTCACACGCTTCATTGTTAATATATCCTTCTTTTGTAAAGAAAAAATCTTGGTTTTTAGTTAATGTTATGTTCATAGAAGTCAATATTGTTCCTTTGTAAATTGTCATATATTTAATCTTCATTAGATAATTTCCATCCCTCTAAACAAGGAATCAGTTGAAGCTCCATTTGCACATGGTGGTTATGTGGCCCGCAAAGAGCTTCAACCATAATCCTTTGGGTTGAGTAGCATAGGTAATTTCATTTATTCTTTATTGAAATTCTTAAAGTACCACACCATCTAAGATGAATTCTAAAGGTGCATAACTCTTTGATTGGGTGATGGTTGGGTTCCCATGTCATTATACCTATTGTGGTTAACGTTAAGTTTAGTAGGGAGGGTGAACTGGTACTTGTAGTGTTGTTTGTTTTCATTTATTTCTCACTTACAGGTTGTTGCCCCTAAAGGGGCCCATTCATAAAACCAAAACCACAAACCAAAAACAATGCAAAACATATAAAAACAAAAGGCAGAGTTTTGCCCCATGAAACAAAACTTTATTATATATATATATATATATAGAGAGAGAGAGAGAGAGATAGAGAGAGAGAGAGAGAGAGAGAGAGAGAGAGAGAGAGAGATTGTGTTGACCAAGAGACACGCTTGTGAAAGTAAGATGTGATCTCTCTATGTGGATGGCTTGGTCTTTTCATTTCAGCAATTTCAACTTCTAGAACACTAGGAGTCAAAGCCAATGAATCTTCATCAGGAACCCCTTGGAATTTGTCTACCTGGTATCAATTGAGCGAGCTCTTTTGTTTCGAATTGGTCCTGCTCATAAATCTCATGATTAAGAACGTTGAATAGGTTAGCTTGGATCAAAATACTACACTAATTAGGTAAGCTCAACTAAACTCCCTCAAGGGTGCCTTGAGCCTCTTCCTTTGTACAGGTATCCTTCTTCCATCCAAGTAGATTTAAGATCCCAAAAGCGCTAGTGATGAGAAGGGGATAACCCCTCTTTCTTTTAACCGCATGGGGAACTCATTTTTATGAACAAGTGGTGTATGCAAGCTCACTCTTTTTATCCTAGACATGAAAGTTGTGAGATAATAAGTTTGATCTTGATCGAGAGGACATTCATAACTGTGTGGTATCTTTGCATGTGATTAATCAACGTAAAAATTGTAATTAATACATGCTTAAAGTTTAAAACCTTTTCTTAATTCCACCCAACATCTTGGTAAAATTTAGTTTGCAGCCAATTACGTATTTTCCTATAGTTGTAGCAGCCTACTGAAGGGATGGAATAACATTTTTAGATACGAATTTTCAACCTTTAAAAGTCCTAGGACTGCTTTTTGAGCAATTCAGGGTAATTTCGAGCAATTATGGACTTGTTTTCAYGTGTTACAAGGCCTAAAGGATTTGTTGTTCATAACTTACATCCATATTAAATGGCATGGTTGTAGCTTTCCAAATCACTTTTAACTCTTATATTTTAGTAATTTTTCATAATTCATTCACCGAGTAATTGTTCTAGACCCCGGTTTACCCCGAGATCTAGTTTTGAACATTTTCCCAAGGTCATAAAGGAGTGAACAACTTGTTATTTGCTTTTATTAGTTTGCTGGTCTGAAAACTAGCAAGCTCATTTTACCCCTCTTGTCGACAAAAAAAAATCATCCCCAGGCCTTTTTGGACACCCATGGAGCTGAGAAAGGACAATACCCGGGTTGGGTGGTCCTAAGAGGGATTTTACAAAAATCCCTCACCTCTCCTTCTTCCCATTTTCACCACCTTTGACACAGAACCATCTTGTTAGAAAAACAGGATCGTGGAGCAATAAAATAAAACAAATACGGAAATAAAACATAGATGATACACAATACAATAGAGACACAAATATATGTGGTTCACCCAGTGTGGGCTACGTCCACCAGATAAATTGCCAGGTCCTTCCTTTTTATTATCCCACAAAATGAAGGGATATAACCTACAACACACCTGTTGTAACTTCCTATTCTTTCTCTCATAGTCTCCTCTCTCAGAATACAATATTCGCAATCATACACAGCCGCAATACAATTCCCTCATAAAAGAGGGTTTCCTTCTAGGGAATAAAATCCTAACATAACTTCTACCGTCAGATCTACGACCTTATAATGAACAGTCCAGATTGACTACGAAATTATAATATTTGAATTGTGTATCCCGCATTTTCTTTGACATTCATATGAATTAGGAAGATAATCAGGCTCCACAATGAACACATTTTAGGTGCATCCAGTATTTGCATCATGTCGAGCTATCAAAGAGGTTGTAACCAGCTTCACTTTCAGATAGGTGGGATCCATCTCAACGAACAGATTTTGCTTATAGCACGTCCCTTTTCTAGCGACTCCACTCGGGACCTTGCAAACCTCTTTTGTTTTTCTTGTATCCCAAACTTGTACTAAGCATCGAACCCAAAGTCTCTAGTGTATTTTCCCCCATCCTTTTCTCCTCGTCTTTTGACAGAAACACAAGACAAGGTCATCAAGCTACTCAATGAATTTCTTTGGTAGGTGTTATAGTTCAGTTCCCCTTTATATTAGGGAGCCATACATGCCATCGAGTTTTCTGTATCATGCCTTGTTCTTTTCTTATATCATTCCAATTCATTTTGGCAACGTCTTCCTTTGGTACAAGTACTTCACAAACTATAGAGTTGAGAACTTATCCATCTGACATAAGTCACTAAGTGTTGACCTCATTCCTCGTTTAGATCACATGATGTTTTTTCGATGGCAATACTCTTCACCCTTGAATTTAGGGTAATATTTGCATGATTTACCCAATATTAACCATGTGAGGATGCCACGATTCAATGGTGATAGACATGTTGAAGTTGAGGATCATATCCAATTATTCTTTAGTGTTTTTCCTCTCATACCCATACTTCATGAGGATTTAGCTATCAGGATGTTTGTTCGAACATTAGAGGGAGAAGCTACTCGATGGTTTCATACCATTCAAGCATTCTCCATAACCAATTGGGAATCTTTGGAAACACTCTTCGGGGAACAACATGGACAGAGTAAGTACACAATTTCATCACTTGTCACATTTGATGAGCATAGAGTTTTCAAGGAACCTAGCTTTAGAGAACATGAGGACTCAGTTGTATTTTACCTTATTAAGATGAYGAATGAACAATTGTCAACCATAGGCAGAAATGATTGCCATGATAATGACGATGGTGAGTTGTCTTATGACAAGCTAGTAAAGTTGCATTCACAAGTAGATTATTGTCCTTATTGTCAAAAAAAACATGATCCAGAGCAATGCCRTCATTATTAAAGGCATTTGGATTTGAAAACCATGAAGTCTTCCTCCACTACCTAAAAATATGAATCAACATGCACATCTAAATATTCACCTCTAGAATCTAGTTGGTGTTATTTCAGTCATGAAAGATGTAACACATTACATTGTAGGTAGTATATGAGACATATAGAATTATCAATTCCTTGTGATTCCCCTCTTATTCCTAAATATGAAAGTTAGAATGTTCCTCAATACACAAAAGAACCAATCTATCCGAAATTTATCCTCACTCAAGAAAAGGAATCTATTTACACATCTATTGTGGCTAGTGTGAATGAGTTCTCAACTGAAATCTGAACATGTCCTCTTCCCATTCACACATACATTCCCATAGAATTGGATTATGAGGAGAATGAATCTCTTCATGCATCCCACCGTTTCCTTCCACCATTAATAATATCATAGGTATGGTTTCCTTGTGTTAAAGTCTTTTGATTGCGTATACCCCTTCGTACGAATTTGCTAAAAGTAGTGAGGGCACATCACAAGTGTTTGTCAATGAAGAGAAAGAACCTTACCTTATATCTTCATGTGACATATTTGATGATGTTGCCGCAGAGTCTGACATTGTGCCTTTTAACTTCTCCAATAATGATGAGTCTCCCATGCCAACTATGAGAGATCATTTCTAGGATAAGAGTGGTAACATTGCTACTAATACTGAGAATGTAATTATTCAAGACATAGAGAGAAATAATTTTATTAGTGATATCTCATTTAGTGGAAATCTAAAAAACGCAAAAGAGAAAAATTTCCAAACCAATCCATGTAGTCACATTGATTTTCCCATCCTGCAACATCAACAGGTCAATGTGTCCATATCTGATAATGGGGTTTGTAATGAAGGGTCGCCTCAATTTTTAGATGTTTGTCAACATGAAACTTTTGATAATCTCACTCTATTCGATGAAGATCCTTATGATTGCATTCATTTCTGCCAAGATTTCTATTGGGATGGACATTCATCTTAGCAACAATATATCTAAACTATCATGTCATGAAGACTTAGTATCCAATAATTCCAATCCTAATTTGTTTGAAGATGCCTCATCCCCCTCGATAATTCAATGTAGGGAATATATCACAAATAACGTTCTTGATAATATTTTTGGTCTCGATATTGCATCCATTGACAAAATATTTAGCAATATTGGAGACATTGATATCCCTCTTACAAAGAAAATTGATCGTACAACACAAGGCTCTATATGGATTTTAGATGACAAATATGACACATCAAATGATGAGGGCCAAGGGGATGCCCGTATCTTTCTTAATAATAACACTATTCATGTCAATGATACGAACAATTACATTGATTTAGATGAGCTTAGATTACCCTTTTATTTCCTACCTAGTATTCCTATTGATGTTTCACAAGAGACTGATTGACTTTTGGGCCATTCAACCGAAGGTGGGGTGGGATTTTCGATTCTCACTGTAGGAAAAGTTAAACAAGAAAATTTTTACATGTAAGAAGAAATAAAAGACATTGGTGTGCTGACAAAACCTCTTGCTGGGGATTTGGACAATTCCTATGAAACATTAAGGGAAAAGTCCCAAATAATGGATGTATTTCTGCATGACCTTCTGGTTAAACTCATTGACATCTCAATTTGCATATTTTTGACAGGTTTTTTTGTACTCTTTCAATCCCTAGTCTCTCAACAACAATTTCAATTTGCTTCCACATATTGGGATCATCCAATTGATAGGTGGTTAGGAATTTCAACCTTAAAATGCAAAAAAGTACCTTCAAAAAATATGTTTGTTATAAGTGTATGCCCTAAACTCCTCTATGTTTCCAATCATAAATTCGTTCAACTTAGAGAGAAATTGTGGGCCAAAATTTTTCAAGTAGATCCATTGTGGTCAAATCACTTTCCAAACATGATCACATGGCAAAATGATAAGTCCAAATTTTTTACCCTCATGGAGTGTGCTTTCACTTCTCAGGTTGTTTACTTTACTAAATTATAATGTTTCCTTCTAATTTTGGCTTTGTTCCATTTTTGAGCTTTTGGCTTGTTTTGTTTTATTTTTTAATGTAGGCCCTTATGGTTTCCCTCGTGATTTTGGCCTTTTTCATTTTAATGTTATAGGTTGTCCATTTTTGCTTGCTTTTGATTTGTTTGATTTTAATGAGAAAGGTAGCTTCCTTCTCATCGCGTGGCTATTGGAAAAGAGTGTCATCCTAAGAGTCCTTTTAGCACGCTTTTCCTAGAAGAAAACCACGGCTTGGTATTGTTAAATCATGGTTCATCATTTACTATAAGAGCTCGCAGAAAGTTTTGAAGTGTGTATATATTAGGTGGGGTCCCCTAGGAGAAAACAATGAAATTATAAATTCTTAGCATCACATTTATTTCATCATGACATCAATTTCAGTTAAGGCATCATTTCAGATATGGTTTTAAGATCAATGGTTTAATGACTCCTAATCTCCTATGATATTTTATGAATGAATATATATGTTTGGATCATGGATTAAAGGCTTATGTGGAATACTTGTTTTCATTGCTAGCAACTGTGCCATATGGCAGGTTTTAAAGGTATCAAACCATCACCGAAACGACATCCTGGAAATATACTATGTTCTCTCTCAACATGATGGTAGCATTGATTGACATTATTTGACAACATCAAAATTATTCATTTACAAAAAGAATATGATCCTTTGTGATTACATACCTAATAGCATAAAATTGCAATGCTCATACTTACCATGGTATGCAAGGTATATCAAGTTTGAGAAGTTATTGAGTTATAGCTAACATCATACTTATTGGATTTACATTGAAAATTGTGTTCAAAACATAAAATACAAGGTATATACATCATAAGTTTGATGTGATTTTGATATGGTATTGGATATAAGTAAGGTTATGGTGATATAACCTTGAAGTTTGAAAGATTATAAGTATTGATGGTTTTTCGTTTGATATGGCAAGCATAGCATAAAATTTGACTTGATATATTGTATTCCTTAAAAGGCATATTCGATGGCATATAAGTTTTGAATGGCATGAGCATTTTGAAAGACTTTGCCTTAGTAATCTTGTTAACATGTTGTATATATGGTTATAAGTTGGGGCTTGAATGTATTCAACTTATGATTGCCAAAAATTCTTCATATGGCAATACATAAGCTATTATAAATGGTTGTTTGAAAACAAAGCTTTAGACATTTGAGATATCAACGTAGTGGTATTGAGTTGGCCATGCATTAAAGTGATGAGATCGGTGCATTAATGTCATCAAATCCACAACATACTACTTGGTTTCTTGTTAGGGTTTCCTCATTTGTCCGATGACTATCAATAGAGTGTTATTCCATTGAATGTTTGGTTATAGAGGATCTTTGTTCGTTGTGCCACTGTGGAGCTGGTGCAACCACTCATACTTGGAACAGTATAAGACGACTCTATTGTCATTGAAGGTATGTATCTAAACAGTTTTGAAAGGCATTTCCATTGTAATTTTCTTTTTAAATGGATTACTTGGGATATGTTAGTTGACTGCAGGTAAAATATTTATTTCCCTTTGTCTTACATTTAATATCTTGGTGAAATAAGTAAGAAATGTTTGAGGTTGTTGTTGCAAAAATTTAATGTTGTTTTGGAAAAAATTTGGTAGCAAAAAATTGTTGTGGGTATATGATTTGTATACCAGTTGTTGTCATTTTTCCATTATATCATTTTCCATGTTGATCTCACCATTCTTGAAAAATTTGACTACCAATTTTTTTTTAAAGTCTCGGGTTGAGTCGAAATTATTGAAACCCATCATCAAGATTATGAAAGATGACTTGGGTTCTGGGTCAGAGAAGTTTATAAAGATTTGAAAACATAGCTATATCAAAACCATGTTTACTTATGTTGCGTCCCAACTCATATGGGTTGTTTTGATCCAAATTTCTTTGCTTCCATCGATAGAATAATAACCAGAAATGTGTTATTCCTTTGCTCATGGTTGAAAGCCCATTACCCATTATCAATATGGTCATTTAAAAGAAAATAACCTTTCAATTCTGGTCAAATTCTCATTGTATATTGTGTAACTTTACATTTTATGTGCATTTTCCCTCATAGTGTTCATCATATGGTAGCTTACTCTATTCATAATACATACGTGTCTAAAACCTAGAGTTAAAAAAAAAAAACTAAGAGTTATCACATGTTTTGACAATATATATACCTGGAGAATGGGTGATGATCATGGGTCGATGACACATAACAGTCCATGTTTGTAAATGACATAAGGAATATCATGAATGTTTTACTTAAAATTTCTCAAAATATCAATAATTAAAATGACTTCTTGCATGTTGTAGGTATTCATGTACAATTTGGGTATATTTTTTACCATATATATAAGTAAAGAAAAGTATGTAATGGGAAGTAAAGGGAAAAGTTAAAAATGGCTTTACATGAACTTTTACATATTAACCCCTCATTTTAATCATTTTTCACAAGTATATTTCCAACATCATTTATCCCGACCATTCATAATTTAATTTCCATATATTTGTCATATTTTCCTTGTTCATGTTTCTAAATACATTGAGTTGTTCGTATACAAGAGGCATTGAAATAACTGTCAACAAAAGGAATTCATAGTGAAGAGTATGAGTTTGTGTTTTCTTCCCTTTTTACACTATTTCCTTTCATTTTTCCTCTTCTACTTGATTTGTTATGTTTTTAGATAGAGCCTTACTAAACTGTATTTAACAAATTTTGTAATGAATGGTTATCTTACTGTGAAGATTTTTAATTAATTGAAATGGCAATACTTTTAGATGAGTTTCTTTAGCAAAGGCAACAGGGGAAGTAACATAGGTGGAAATAGAATGAATAGAGGCAGAAGAGGAAGATTGCCAAATGTATTTTGGCAACAAGGGAGACACAAGAGAATGAATTGTTCCATACACTCTGATGCAAATTATGAAGAATTTAACCATCTAGTACAAACTGGCTATCTAAACCTTGGTGGGTAGCTAGCATTGCCTCGGCCTTCAGCTCCTCCTAATACTCTCCTGCAACTGCATGCCAACATTGCAGATTTTCCTAAGCCCCCTATCCAACTAGCCAATGATGGTTGGGACATCAACCTTGTAAATCCTCCCTCTGATATTGCTCAATGGCCCGATAATCCTTTGCCTCCTCCCCCTCCTATGCATTCAATACCACATGTTGCATCAACAACCTCCATGGCCCATTCACCACCTAAAAATTATAAAGTGCCTCCCAATGACCCCCAGGTTGACAAAGGAAAGAAGCCCGGTACATCTCCTAGCTCAAAAGCATCTCAATATTCCTCTATACATTCCAAACAACAATCTGCCAAAGCTGACAATTGAAAAAGAGAGATCACCTTCAGTGACATGCACCCTGAAATAGTAAAACTATATGAGAAGAAGTCATATTATGAAGACTTCCATAATCTGAGGCTAGATGTGTCAGAAGGAAGAATGGAAAGAGAGGAGTTTTTCAAGAAAAAATACCCTCGCTTATTTTAATTTGTGTTATGACATTACTATTTAGACACTTGATATATTTCAGACAAACAACAAGCATATGATATTATTTTGAAATTTTTAAATATCATATCATTTTGATATTTTGGGAGATACAAGTGTTTGATGATTTGGTATATTTCGGATGGGTCATCATTTTTTGACATATTTCCTGACACTGATATATTTATAGTATTTAATCATTTTTTGGAGTTATAAGGGAAATTTTGGAATAAATGAATGAAGACCTAGTGGGACCCCACCTATTATTTAAGTATTTATTACCCTTATCATAAATAAAGTTGTTTTCCCCTAAAAAACGTTAATTAACTGTCTAAACAAAATATAGTTGAACTACCCAAACTAATTTACAAATATATAAAAGAAGGAGAGAAAGACAAATAAAGCATGAGAAAATAGAGAAGTAAAACTTCTTGTAAGGTTTGCTCTAGCCTCAAGTGATATTATTATATGTTCATTCCATACTAAGTTTTATTAGAACTGATTTATCTTGTTGATAGCAGGGTTATTCTGAAGATGGCAAAGAAAATACTAGGAAGCATTGACTGATGATATGCTCCAAGGTTATTCATTCTTCTTGAATGTCTATTTGGTTTTAGTTGGAAGTTTTGAATTCATTTAAATGCTAACTAATGATAGTTTTGAAAAGTTCAAAACAATGATGCACTTGTAGCTTGGACTGATCCAACTCAATTTTTTGTTCTAGTATTCATCTTTTTTTACACTAGTTGTCTATGTATGAGTCAAATAACATCTTGGACTTCTAAGTGTAACATTGGTCCAAGCCCTCGCCCAAAGGGGTTGGATCCAATGGTGGAAAGTGAGGAGTTTTTCAGCCTTGGGCAAGGTTCAATTCTCGTGAGGGATTTACCTGGAGCCATGGGGGCACCTTGAGGTAGTGATTGAACGTGTGGTTGCACCCAGAGATGCCATATTAAATGATATTGTGATCCGTGCACACATAAGTGGATCAAACCACACCCCCATGTGCTTCAAAAAACATTTAAAGGGCGACAGGAGGGGGAGGGATTATTCTAAATCTCGACAAAATGGTTGAACTCGAGTTTTCTTGGGGTTTTGGTGAAGACACTAATAATATATTTGGAGATTCGAGGCTAATAATAAATGCTATAAACTCCCATTCCTTTCCTCAAAACATAAGAATCCGACATTTTCTCCAAAAAATCAATAATTTGATCCACTTCTTTCACAAAATTGATTTTTTCCACATCCTAAGGGATATGAATAGTGAGGCCGACAGAGAAGCTAATAAAGCCACCCTTCTGAGCAAAGGGAATTTGACAATAAATGAAAAGACGCATTGCTTTGCAATCCCCTAAACTCTTGGGAACAAGTACCTGGGTTCCAATTCGGGAAATGGTGAATACAACATGGATTCCATACATGCACTCAAACGAGGACAGGGAAGGTGGAGGTTTTCACGATGGCTATATTATGGCACGCATCATGGATTACATGTGTGTGAAAGGTCTGGTCTTCACTATGGAAGGACTAAACCATGTCTGACATTGTCTGGATAGCCTGCATTTGCAATGGATTATGAAGAGGGTTGAGGTCATTTTGACCTTGGGCTTCCTAATCCGGATTGAATTCAATTAGCAGGAAGGCGACGTTGAGCATGGGAAGTTAATGGCTCCAGATTACGATGGGCATTCCATTTTCGGTGACAGCATCAAGGGGATCCTATATCCATTTTATGATGGTTATCTGCCTGGATTTCGTTATTATTTAAAGAATTAGGCTTCTCAGCAAGGTTTTACATGTAGTCTAGTCCTTCTCCTATCTACAGCTAACAAAATATTGTAATTTCGTACCATGGACTCCAGCTCCAGCTCTGAGGCAGGAAGTGATGCTTGTCTATGCCACCTGGAAAGGGACTTGAAGACCCTGTGGAGGAAATTAAGGGAGCAATGGAGATTTGTTGTAAAGTTGGACGAAGAGGGCGGACGTCGGTTCAAGATGGTGGATGAAGATATGTTGCAACTTCATGAGGACCTAGAAGACATGGTAAACCAACGGATGAATCATCAGGTAGAAAATCAAATAGCATTGGAAGATTGGGTAATTAATCTTGAAATGCAGGTGGGACAACTAACTTTGGAAAGATAGCTCGAAAAGGAAGCAACGTCGGTTGAATCCTCACAGGTCTCTGGAGCTCCAGGAAAAAGAGGCAAATAAATTATGTTATGGTCATTTATGATAGTTTCAAGGGTGCTTTTAGTATATCTATGTATATGGTCCTGCTAAATACAATCGAAGATTATGATGTATGTAATGTCTTATTTCTAAATTTTGGTTATGGGATTAGAAGTTGTAGCTTAGGTTGATAGGTTTGGGTTAAAAGATATTTTGTTTGATTTTGAACTTCTCTTTGCGAACAATCAGAAGCTTATCGATGTATCTGGGCTTGTGGTAACCCCATTGTCTACATAATATAAATCATACATGTTTCTGTAAAAAAAAAAACATTGGTCCAAGCCCTCGCAGAGGTTTGAAAGGATATACTCAGTTGTAACTTAGATTGATACTAATAAAAGTAGTTGTTGGTTTCTTATCACTTATCAGACTTTTTGTATACTACTTTTCATATTTGTACTTTTTGCATTTGCTTATTCACATGTTTTTATAAATTCATTTTGCAAGTTTTTTTGTTTTTTTACTTTGTTTCAAATTGTTTTGGGCAAAAGACACAAAAAAACACATATTATAAATAGCATCATATGCAAGAACCACATTTCTTGAGGTCTGATTGAGAATTGTTGACAGACTATAAACATACAATTATAATCTCGCCTATCTCACCTAGCTTGAGGATATTAAAAAATGTTTGAGTAGGGATTTTTGCATTCCTTGCATCAACAAGTATCGCCTTAAATTGGATTAAGCTCGATTGTTGTTAAGTTAAAGTCAGCGGGGAACTAAGAGATTTAGCATAACATTGCCTCATGAAGATGAAACTTGATGGTATGATGCCTAACATATCTATGTGATTGCAACTTCTCTTTGCCCAAAAACTTGTGATGTGACATTTCCCAAACAACTTTCTTTTTCCTACGAAGTAGAATCACTTGAGGCTTTTGAGATACTTCAATATCTTTTGTAAATGTTTTTCATATTTCTTTACTCCCTTTACTTATTGGTTTGCTTGTTGGTTCTTTCTCTTATGGGTAATTGATTGCAAAAGATCATTGCCTACTTGACTGTGTTTTGAGAATTGAAGGCATGCATGAAATGTAGTGTTAAGCCAAGGTTCACCTTAAGCCTCAATTATCACAATTAAGCCATAATCTGGGTGAGGGGTCTGCATCACTTGGGCCACATTGCTCAACAAAACCTAGGTCATTATTCCTTTTCCCCTATTCTTTGTGAATCTTGGTATAAATTCTATGTATATTTCTATTGCACCACTTTTGTTCTTTGGTTTATCTCTAATGTGAAAAATGGTCCTCAAACTACAATTGAATTCCCCCCTCATCCACCTCAGTTATTTCAAAAGGTATAACTTTCTACCGAGTATTCACGTCTGTCATGCGGGTGATCCCATTGTTTGACAAGCCTTGGAAGGCATTTCCCCTTCGACGCCAAGAATGTTGACCCAAAAATTTGCTTTGGGCCCAACATGTTGTTCATCATTTCCATATCTTATTGAACTGGCATGAGGGTGGCTCTTAGGAGGCCATTAAGCTCTGACTCTATTCAAAGACAGTGGTAGGAGTCATAGTTATTATCACCCTTTCCCATTAAAGAGTATCAGTGGGTTACATTAAAGGTTCATTTGAGCACAAAGTGACTTATAACACACTAAAAGAGTATAAGGAATTAGTTCCAAGTCACTTGGTCTCAATTCAAATCAATTGTGGGGTTTAGATTCAGTTTGGTCAGTGCCTACATTGTCAATCAGAGGGATAGTAGGGATAAATGGATTTCAAAGTCACACTTTTCCCTAACCTACTATAACTTTTTAGGACATCTACATAAAAATCATCAATGTCATTATGTCCAACAACATCTTGTTGGCACCCAAGAAGGCTCAATCTAACATTGTTCAGCTTGTTTCAGAGCCCTAATATTTTTCCCTAGGGGAGGCCATCCAAGATTATTTTTGAGTTCCAAAACCCTCCCATATCACAATTCCCTATTTCAAGGCTTCTCATTTGAGATTTCATGATATGGGCACTCAATTTACAAAATTTTCAATGTTGGCTTATTTCATTGGTCACCAAGTGGGGCCCACATAACCTTGGTCTTAGTCTGACTATTAGAAGGATTTATGATCACTTTTGATAAACTATGATGGTTTTAGCTAATAGTGCTCTGTATAATATTTCCAATGAACCCTCATTTTCTTGATTCTGACATCGTATAAACCCATTTCAGCCTCAAGAAATCAAGGGCAAAAGATGCCTAAAAATGGAAAATTTTGCCAAATACACCTTAGACAAAAAATTAAAAGAAATTTTAATTTAAAAAATAAATAAATAGAAGTTGGGAATTCTTAGAAAAAGGTGGAGGTTTGGAGGTTTGAACTTGAGACCCACCACCATGTACGTGACTTAATAACCCTCCACGTACCAACATCCTCGGACGCCAAGTTGTGAAGGGAAAGGGAGGAAACATGGTTTTAAGCTCCCACACAGATACCAAGACAACACAAGAGAGTGCCACACACCCCTCCGATGAAAATTCATTTTGGGGGTCTTTTCCCATTCCCCCTTCATCCCTATTCCATTTTCCACTCATCAACTTTAGATCAGAGAAGGCCATGGAGCAGAGGAGGTCATATAAGTGGATTATTTCACAGGCAATCATTCTAGGCACCCAACCCAAATATTTTGCTGGAAAAGATAAGTCCTCATGGATGATTTCTCTCTGAGACTAAATTATTTCATATGGTTCATGATTTATAAGGATAGGTTATGGATGGGAACAAATTTTATGGATCTTTCTCTATGATTTATGGTGGAGAGTGTGGTTTTTGGAGTTTTTATTGGTAAATTTGAGTAAGGGATGTGCTTTATTGCTCATTGGGAGAAGAAATTGAGTGGGAAGGGTTTCAAATATGCTTCCTACAACAATCAAAATGGAATCTAAGTTTTTCATTGCTTTGATTAGTATTTGGGATGCCGAGTATTTATCATAATGTTTTGAAATAATCCATATAAGTTGTTGGTGTGTTGTTTTTAAAGAATCTATTGGCACCGGGGCAGACCCAGGGTTCAGCGCTAATAGCGCACCAACAATCCCTATCTATTGGCCCTTTCGGCAACACCTACAAAGCATTTGCAGTCTCACCCGAAGTAGAAATAGGGGGTTGCAGGACACAGGTGTCTACAACCAGAGGAAATGCAAGTGGTATCAAGGCAATCACGCACAGAGATCAGATTATTCTATTCCAAACATAAACCTACTTCGCACAGTTATATATCAGATCTAACATACTAATGCATCATCGAAGTAACAGAGAAAAGAACACAGCATCAATCACACACAACAACAAGATATACGTGGTTCACCCTCTCCCTAGGGCTACGTCCATAGAACTGTGTTGTATAATATATTAGGTGAAAGCTTACAATTCTATCTGCACTCTTAGCTTGCARATCTCTCTCCTTCTCTCTTTTMTCYATCTCCCTTCCCTGCGCACCCAGTTGCAGGGTTGATCTTCGCACCCAGCTGAAGATCTTACAACACAGACTTCTCTCACAACAAAATACTCCTCTCTCGGTAATAACAACAACCACTCATCATCACATAATCAAACTAACAACGACCCAGGTCCTCTTGACCTTTATTTATACATTACAATAGCTCACCGACAACCTTAGGGCGAAGCCTAGGTGTCTAAAACCCTAGGTCAAATTGACCCACTTTTCTGGGCTTCGCCAACCTGTCTTTCCTTCTTTCCCGTGAGGTGCTCCAAAGCATCTATTGGTGCCTTTTTTCCGCTTGTTGAGTTGTCCACGATTTGTCTTCCTTGATCTCCTCATCCAACAACTTGCTTTCTTTTACTTCGCTCTGTCTATTCTGCTCTTTTTCTCACTTCGACCCAGTATCAATCATTGTGTCTTCCGCGCAGTTCGCATTTCACCTTCTCTCCCTTATTCTTGCTTACTTCCAGAACCAAGGGCCAACAGGCCCCCAACACTTACCTGTGACTTGTCCTGAGGCACTCTGATATTAACCTTCTGCTTTTCTTCAACTGCAGACTATTCAGCGCAGTCTGGGATTTCTACTATGTTCCTCCCCACTATATGCAGACTGTCTTTTCTGTGTCTGGTACCCAGTTTCAACTGCACCTGGTACCTAGACCCTTCTCCTTTTGTTTTTACCGAGAGATGCAAATCATCTAGTTGTCATAGTACAATTTCAATTGGCTCCCATTCACCATTCCTTCCTTCCATTCTCCATTCAAAGTCTTCAACTGTGCAGCTCCTCCTTCCGTGACATAGGCAACCTCATACGGCCCCATCGAGTGTGCTCTGAACTTCCATGGATGCTTCATGAATTTGTTGTTGTATACCAATACCAAATCTCCTTGCTTAAATGTTTTATTCTTGATGTGTCTGCCATGGTAGGCCTTTTCTCTTTCCTTTTGCACCTGCTGATGAAATCCCA
>SNQJ01S0034846.1:115703-134032 GCA_010110895.2 Picea sitchensis | reverse complement strand
AATAGAAGATGAATCAACATGCACATGAAAGTCCTTGCTCCAGTCTGGGAAAACCAGAATAGGCGAAATAACCATTTTTTGTTTCAGTGTGTCGAAGCTCTGCTATCATCTTTCTATCCATTGATACTAACAGTCTTTCTTCAAAAGCTTCTCCATGAGTGATGTGATCTGTCCATAGCCTTTAATGAACTTCCTATAGTATCCAGTATGTCCCAGCGCCGTGCGTAGCTTTTTTACTGAAGTAGGAGGGGGTAAATCAACTATAATGGCAATCTTAGATGGATCTACCAGCAAACCATGCTTACACACAATATGGCCTAGCAACGCTCCAAAGGGTGAAAAGAAGATGCACTTCTTTAGGTTCGGGGCAATCTAACATTTCCTGCACTTATCCAACATTAGTCTTAAACATTCGATATGATTTTGCAATAAGCTAAAAACGGTCCAATCATCAAAATATGCTTCTAGAAATTTATGTAAAAACTCCTTGAATTCTTCGATCACCACCCTAGAAAAGATGGTTGGCGCATTCTTCAATCCAAAAGGCATCATTGTATACTGTTAGGATCCCCATTCGGTTCCAAATGTGGTCTTATGGCGATCTTCTTTGGCAATCCTGATCTGATGGTATCCTGAAAAGTCGTCTGTAAAAGAATATACCTCTTGTCCTCCTACATTATCTAACACTTCGTCAGTAAATGGTGTAGGGAATGGATCATGCAAACAGGCATCATTCAGCTTCCTAAGATCTACACAAATCTTGATCTCTCTGGTCTTCTTATCCTATACCACCATAGGGCTAATCCATTCTGACTCTTCAACAGGTTCTATGATTCCTGCTTCCAGCATTCTGTCTAGTTCAATCTTCACTTTCTCCTTATATTTAGGGTTCAATCTGTAAGTTCTTTGTTTAGCTGGCCTTGCATCTGGTTTCAAGGGAATCTTCATCTCTCCCATGGGCCCTTTAATGCCCTTCATATCAGTGAACTTGTTTGGAAATAAGTCCTGATATTCATGCCGTAACTCTGTGATCTTATCAATAGTGGCATCATCCCAGTAATCTCCAATATTAGCAAGCTTAGGTGGTTGCTCTGTTCCAATATTAACTTTCTTGATTTTGATTGGTTGTCCAATAAAAGGTAGTTTGACTCATGTTCCTTCTATGTCTCTTTGTCCTTCCGTTTCTGCGATGTTCACCTTCCTAGGATCATCGTCTTCATCAACATTGATATTGTAACATCCTTGCAATTTCTGAAAAGGTGCAGTCCAGTCAACCTCTTCTTGCTCCACAGGGAGGCTAGGTGCCTCCTCAAATACTTTTTGTCTTACAAACTCTAAATCTTGATCTACCATAGGGTACTGACTTTCAAACAAGAATGTAGCTACAAAATTTTGTGGCATACCTTGCCAATCTGCAGTGGTGAGGCGCAGTTCCGCTTCAAGGTACCAGTTGATAGGTGTTGTGTCTAGAGTATTGATGAATTTATGCACCCATTGTTCTTGAGGAATGCAGCTCCAAGCCTCCTCACAACCTCACAGATGGTCTTTCAGGCAACTTTGACCTGTTTACCTAACTTCACATCCTTCAATTTGTTCTGAAAATCGCGTTGTCATCAAGGTGCAACAGTGTATCCAGTTCGTGATGTTCCTTTTATGTTTTCCCCACCATCTTGTTGGAGTAGCTTTCAAAGCCTCATCCAGTACCAGTAGTCTCTATTGTACTGGTACAGTTTCTTCAAATTCCAATAAGAAAGTTTCTAAGTGATTCAAACCATCAAATGTGGGTAAATTACTTACTGTTGTGTCGATCCAGCGAAATTCTCTGGTCAATCTAGCACATCGCCACGAAGAAACATCATACATCTTGTTCTGTCAACTCTCTAGTGCTTCTTCTTATTCTGATGAGAATGCATTGTCACTTCGCCAACTTAAATTCCCATCTGTTGTAGGATTAATGTAATCCTACTATCTCGCGGTCAATTTGTATATATTCTCTAGCTTATATGCACGGTCCTCTTCTCTTATGGGCTCTGTGTATCTAGGACCTTCATCAGGATCCAAAGGTGCGATGGCGCTAAGACCATCTCCTTCAAACGTCATTCTTATTTTCTTCAAGTCAACAACAGTAGAATTGTTGAAAGCCCATTCAATTCCTAATAGCGCGGGATAAGGACAACTATCATAGACTATCTCAATCACCTCAAAGTCCACAAATGTTCTGACCCCATCGATATCCACAGGGACATGTTCCAATCTTCCGAAGGGGATCACAACCTGTTGATTGGCCATCCTAAGCCTCATGGGGGAATAGATCAACTTAGGTTTTCCCATCAGTGCCTAGGTCTGCTTTGTCATAACATTGACCTCTGATCCTAAGTCGAGGACCACATAATCTATATCATATTCTCCAATTTAAGCGTTAAGGTGTAGTTCCTTATTTGTCCTTCTCTTTTTGGATAGTTGATGTACTGCTTTATTCAGTAGAGGATCTACCTTTCCTAGCTCATACTGTCCAATCAAGTTTTTGAGCTCTTGTACAACGCTCTCATCCTTTATCAAATTAATACAAGTGCATAAAAATTCCATGAGTCTGCTTACTTCTTTTCCTTCTCCACGCGAAGCAGACTGATCAAAGGCCAGGGGCATTCCACATTCTCTCACTTCTGGTTGTGCCTTTGATGAAGAAGCTTGATCTCTTCTAAACTCTTTTCTTGCCTCTTAAAATGTCTACGTCTCTCTCTTTGGATCAAACTCTTGTGTCTTCTCCGCATCTTTTCTGACTCCTGGTTGTTCTGTAGTCTTCCCTGGAGTCGCCCTATCTTCTCCCGTAGCAGCGCCTCCTCTAGTGATAACATCGACTCTGGGATCTTCTCTGTGAGTTTTTGATGTCATTAGTTGTACTTATTGGTTTCCTCCTCATCTTTCTTGAAGTTTGGCTAACAGCACAGAACAATCTTCTATGACATGTTCAAATGAATTGCAGTAACTGCAAGTGGTACAAGGGTTTTGGCAGTCCCTTGCAAAATGACCTGGTTGTGCGCAGTTATAACAAATGATTAGACCTATACCTCAACCCATACCTCCTCCTTGTCCTCTTCCTTTGAATCCACCATGAGGGTTGAAGTTTCCTTTTCCAAGGGAATTATACTGCGTAGTGTTCCCTTCTTGTTGTACTTCGCCTTGAATTTTGTATATATCCCTTGACCTTTCATGCATGAGGTCATAGGCCCTACAATCCCTATCATCATGCCCTACTGACTTACAGAACGTGCAATACAGATTTGTGGGTGTCTAAACATATTTTTTCATGTAATAGCATTCACCAGGGCGATGTATGTTTCTACATACCTCACACTAAGGTAGGGTAACTTGCTTCAAAGGGCTCGGAGCTCTAGATGCCAAGTATTCATGAAATAGGGGGCAGTGCTCCTTATCATGGCCTTCTGACTTGCATCTGATACACCATATGTATTCTCTTTTATCTTTTCCCTTGTCTTTTTTCATATCTTCGACCTGCAGAGACAAGCTAGTTATCTGACTTAAAATTTGACTCATACCTGAGTTGGATCCTCACATAGGGGTTTATTCTAGCTTCATGGAAATCTCCAGTGCCTCAGCCTGCGAAGCGATCTTCTATTGCATCAGAGGGACTCTGATGTGTGGTAAAAGGGAAGCAATGAACCATTCCTTGTTCTGCTCATCTCGGATCTGAAAATTCAGCCTACCCATTAAGGTTTTAAACCTATGATCAAACTCCCAAACAGGTTCAACTATTCTCTGCTTGATTTCTTTCAACTCTGTAATGCATTGTGACTCCGACTTAGGTTTCTTGAATTCTGCAACCAACGCATTCTTGATCTCATTCAGCGGTTTAGGCTGCATAATTACTTGGACAAGTTTCATGTACCAGCGCAGTGTGCGATCTCTCAAGGTAGTACTAAACTGAGTTCGTTTAACAGCTTCGTCGGTGACATTCTTAATACTCTATACAGCTTCACATAGAAACCAGTGATGATCAGGATCTTTAGATCCATCTCCTCTAAAGGTGGGTAACCTCATCTCATCTACCATAGATATTCCTAGGTTTCCTGACTGAGTGTGCGTTGAACCACTTGTACCAGTGCTCTAAGTGCTCTGATAACTTAGGTTACTCCGGTTACTTAATGCTTCTAAAACAACAGGGGGTGTAATAGAACTTACTTCAATAGTCTGCACAATCCTTGAAGTTTCTGACTATTCTCGGCGAGGTTCTTCAGTCTTCTTTTCTTTTTCCCTAGCAGACTCTGAATGTTCCTCGTTCAGCAACTCTTCTTATTCTCTACTATAGAACCCTTCTTCTTGTGTTGGTTCGTGACTCTACTTGAACAAGTTCACCAAAGGAACTTCTCTGAAGGTCCTCCCACTGCGCGTGTGTCCGATCTCTGTGTCGATGTCGTTGTCTGAATTCTTGAACATTAGCTTTTTCAGTCTGACCCACTATTGTATCTTCAAGATGTTCTTCTCATGCAATAACATCTTGATCTTCAACTTCAAGAAGTGTAAAAAAATTCCTCTAGGTCCTTTAAAGAAATATCTCTCTGCTTGGATATATGATTCTACCCTATCAATAGAAAACTCTGTGATATACCCTCCAATGGTACTATCAAACCAGTGATCTATTGCTCTTGACACAACGTTATCAACTCTTTTGACCTTCTTGATCAGCGTCGACGTCCAAACCACAAACGGTCTAGATCTGATCTCAAACTGGGTGTCTACTAATCTGGCCAGCCACTCGTATAGCTCCTTATGAATTCCTCCAAAGAAAATCTCATGTATATCAGTAAAGATATACCTTCCCAACCAGTCTTATGTGTTGATATTAGGGTTCTTATTCTGAGCTTCTGCAAAGTCCTTTTCTTGTTCTTCTATCCACTTCTGAATCTCTATCTTCGATGGAAACCACCATGACATTCCCTCAAGAAGATCCCAGTCCCGACAATGGAACCATTTGTTGGAACAAGGGCAGACCTAGGGTTCAGCTCTAATAGCGCACCAACAAGCCCTAACTATTGGCCCTTTCAGCAACACCTACGAAGCAGATGTAGTCTCACCCGAAGTAGCAATAGGGGGTTATAGGACACAGGTGTCTGACTATTAGAAGGATTTATGATCACTTTTCATAAACTATGATGGTTGTACCTAATAGTGCTTTGTATAATATTTCCAATGAACCCTCATTTTCTTGATTCTGACATCGTATAAACCCATTTCAGCCTCAAGAATCAAGGGCAAAAGATGCCTAAAAATGGCAAATTTTGCCAAATACACCTTAGACAAAAAATTAAAAGAAATTTTAATTTAAAAAATAAATAAATAGAAATTGGGAATTCTTAGAAAAAGTTGGAGGTTTGGAGGTTTGAACTTGAGACCCCCCACCATGTACATGACTTAATAACCCTCCATTGACCAACATCCTCAGACGCTAAGTTGTGAAGGGAAAGGGAAGAAACATGGTTTTAAGCTCCCACACATATACCAAGACAACACAAGAGAGTGCCACACACCCCTCCGATGAAAATTCATTTTGGGGGTCTTTTCCCCTTCCCCCTTCATCATTATTCCATTTTCCCCTCATCAACTTTAGATCAGAGAAGGTCATGGAGCAAAGGAGGTCATATAAGTGGATTATTTCACAGGCAATCATTCTAGGCACCCAACACAAAGATTTTGTTGGAAAAGATAAGTCCTCATGGATGATTTCTCTCTGAGACTAAATTATTTCATATGGTTCATGATTTAGAAGGATAGGTTATGGATGGGAACAAATTTTATGGATCTTTCTCTATGATTTATGGTGGAGAGTGTGGGTTTTTGAGTGTTTACTGGTAAATTTGAGTATGGGATGTGTTCTATTGCTCACTAGGAGAAGAAATTGAGTGGGTAGGGTTTCAAATATGCTTCCTACAACAATCAAAATGGAATCTGAGTTTTTCCCTGCTTTGATTAGTATTTGGGATGACAAGTATTTATAATAATGTTTTGAAATAATCCATATAAGTTGTTGGTGTGTTGTTTTTAAAGAATTTGTTGGCATAGGGGCAAACCCAGGGTTCGGCTCTAATAGCGCACCAACAAGCCCTAACTATTGGCCATTTCGACAACACATGTGAAGCAGATGCAGTCTCACCTGAAGTAGCAATAGGGGGTTGCAAGACACAGGTGTCTACAACCAGAGGAAATGCAAGTGGTATAAAGGCAATCATGCACGAAGATCAGATTATTCTATTCCAAACATAAACCTACTTTGCACAATTATATATCAGATCTAACATACTAATGCATCATCAGAGTAACAGAGTAAAGAACACAGCATCAATCACACACAACAATAGGATATACGTGGTTCACCCTCTCCCTAGGGCTATGTCCACAGAACTGTGCTTTATAATATATTAGGTGAAAGCTTACAGTTCTATCTGCGCTCTTAGCTTGCAGATCTCTCTCCTTCTCTCTTTTCTCTATCTCCCTTCCCTGCGCACCCAGTTGCAAAGTTGATCTTCACACCCAGCTGAAGATCTTACAACACGGACTTCTTTCACCACACAATACTCCTCTCTCAGTAATAACAATAATCACTCATCATCACATAATTGCACTAACGATGACCCAAGTCCTCTTGACCTTTATTTATACATTACAATAGTTCACCGACAGCCTTAGGCTAAAGCCTAGGTGTCTAAAACCCTAGATACCAAAACCCTAGGTGTCTAAAACCCTAGATACCAAAACCCTAGGTGTCTAAAACCCTAGGTCAACTTGACCCACTTTTCTGGGATTCAACAGCCTGTCTTTCCATCTTTCCCGCGAGGTGCTCCAAAGCATCTATTGGTGGCTTTTTCTACTTGTTGAGTTGTCCATGATCTGTCTTCCTTGCTGATTTGTCTTCCTCGGTCTCCTTTTCCAACAACTTGCTTTCTTTTACTTCGCTCCATCTTTTCTTCTCTTTTGCTGACTTCAACCCAGTATCAGTCAATGTGTCTTCCATGCAGTTCGCATTTCGCCTTTTCTCCCTTAATCTTTGCTTACTTCTAGAACCAAGGGCCAACAGAATCACATGCCTAGGTGACTTTATTTCAATTAAATTCAACTTCAAGGGGCATCCATGCCATATGGACTTGTAACCCCCATTTTCAGTCCAAAAAGATTACTTGTAGAGTCAAATTCAATGACCTAGCCATTTTATGAAAAACACAAAACACCCCATGGGGATTTGTTTGTTTGTCTGAGTTTTGGGTTCGACTTCATTCTCATATTTCAAATATATGATATATTATAGGAATTTTCAAGGCCTCTAGTAAAGAAGGAGCTATAAGTAGTGACATGCGAAGTGTTTGACGAAATGTATGAGCCAAAATTCCCATAACTTCCTGGTCCAGAGTCAAAATTTCGCCCAAAAAGAACCTAGATCACCATGGAAAAGTATAATTTGTGATCATAATAGTCCCAATTATGAATTCATATATGTTTTGAGTGAAAATTATGAGATTGAACATCACTATGTTTGACTTTGGGATCAATCTTTGAAAGAGGAGAACCTTACAAATTGGGCGTATTCAGAGCAAACTTTATGCATTCAAGGGGAACACATTTCACCTACAGTGTAGAAAATCACTAATAATAGCCCAATTTTCTCAATTGAAATTAAATTTTAGTTTTCCCCCAAACCAACACTTGGTTGTGACTTGTTTTAAGTTCAAATCTCGCTCAATTGAAATCGACTTAATCCAGGAGAAGGGAATTTTGGAGTTAATGCATTATAGGTAGCGAGGGGAGTGAAATGTCATGTTTGAATGGTGCTCAAATAATGGGCATTTACTTCCTTTTTTGGCATTCAATGCCAAGACCTCCCTGCCCTCCAAAGCAGACTAACTTTTCCCCAAGCCATGGACCTTCACCTCGATGAATCTAACAATCATTGATGGCCTTTTGACACCATGAATCCACCCGATTAACAGTTGTAAACCGATGACCAGAAATCAAATATGCCATTGGGATGGCACAAATCCCAAGGAAAATTATGAGGTGGCACCAATTTTGTCATTTTGTCTCAAATACGTTTTGCCCAAAGTTGAAATTTCGCGAATGTTTATTTGTGAATAAGAGAATGTAATTTAATTTTGAATAAAATGTGATTTGGTTTACCTTTTTGAAAAAGACAAGAACACTTTTAGGGTTGGTCCACTTGTCACTTTTCCAAAAGTGAAGAAGTTCTTGTGACCTAACCATAGCCTCCTCTTCTCTTAAAAATAAGTGGAAGGATTTTGTATTAAGGGGGACTTGTGGAATATAACGCCTAAGCTCTACTCATTTTTCTCTAGAGTTATTAGTGTTTGTACTTGCTTGTTCTCCTTTGGTTGTTGGGACTTGTATTATTGCTAGTTGAAGGTTGAGGGTTAGTAGTATATACTCTTTATTTTATCTATCTCTGGGAGGGATTGGTTAGCTAGGTATTTCTTTCCACTTCCTTGGGTTTAACTTGCTTGTTTTTACGTACTAACAACACTTGTATGTCCTATTTAAAATGAATGTTTGTGCAGATTTTAGGATGGAGAGAGGCTTATTAGTCATAATTAGAAATCAAGAGGTCCAGGGGTCGCCTAGGACAACCCTTAATGCCTCTCTTCTTTGTTGTTTATAGCTAGTTATTTTCTATTTTTGTTCTTCTTCTTTTTTTTTGCTATCGTTTTATGTGTTTGTTATTGTTGTCCTAAATAGGAAAATTGATTGTTTTGGTCCATTTACCCTTATCGGATAGCCTTCTTAGTTGGTTGTTTTATACTTGATAGTTTCAAATTTGTCTTTTCTTTATTTCATTTATGTTATATAATGTACTAAAAAAATCATTGCTAACCTGCTAGGAAGTAACTGGTTGCCCATTTTGCTTCACCCAAGTGGTTCAGAACCACTTGAAAACCTATTTGGGGCATAGGAGCCAACAGGGCAGCAAGCAAAAAACAATGAACAACCTTGTAAAATCCTTCCCCCACACTCCTATTTTCATTTGTTTTGAGTTTACTTGATTTTACAAATCTTTCACACACTTTATTGTTAATATAACCTTCTTTTGTAAAGAATTTTTTTTCATTTTTAGTCAATTTTTTGTTCATAGAAGTCAATATTGTTCCTTTGTAAATTTTGATATATTTAGTCTTCATTACATAATTTCCATCCCTTTGACCAAGGAACTAGTTGAAGCTCCCTTTGCACATGGCAACTATGTGGTCCAAAAATATCTTCAACCCCATTCCTTTGGGCTAAGTAGCATAGGTATTTCATTTACTCTTTATTGAATTTCTTAAACTACCATGCCACCTAAGACGAAGGCTAAAGACACATAACCCTGTGACTGGGTGATGGTTGGATTCTCTTGTCATCATACCTACTGTGGTTAATATCAAGCTTAGTAGAGAAGGTGAAATGATACTTGTAGTGATGTTTCTTTTCATTTATTTCTCACTTACAGGTTGATGCCCCTAAATGGTCCCATTCATAAAACCAAAACCAAAAACTAAAAATAATACAAAACATCTAAAAACAAAAGGTAGCGGTCCACCCGATGAAACAAAACTCTATTATATAGCTATGTGTGTGTGTGTGTGTGTGTGTGTGTGTCATTTATTATCTAGTTAGATTTCAATTTTGTTGACCAAAAGAAACATTTGTTGAATATATACGCGATCTCACCACGTGGATGGCTTGGTCTTTTCATTTCGGCAATTTCAATTTCCAGAACACTACGAGTCAAAGCCATGGAATATTCATCAGAGTTCGCTCATAATTTGTCTACCTGGTATCAATTGAGTGAGCTCTTTCGTTTCGAATTGATCTACCTGGTATCCATATCGAATACTTGTATCCATGTGTCCTTCGTGGCCAATATTCTCATATCATGTGCTTCACAGTGTACATTTTCAAACTTACATCAAAGCAAAAAATGATCAATCAAAAGTAACAATTATGTATAATTATGTATTATGTGAACAATCAAAAAATGATCAATCAAAAGTAACAATTATGTGAACTCTAAACAAAGTAATTGTTCCGATTGATGTGAGCTTTAATTTCATTTTATTTTCGATGTTAAAGTCAAAGTGAGTGATATCTATGATGAATTAACAATATGGAATATTATCCATGAGAAGATAATATTAGTGAAAATCATGTTTTAAAAATGTAGGAATTCTCTATAATGATGGGCATATTAAAAAGTACAATAGATTTTTTCCTTGGATATGGAGACGAGACAAAATTGTATATGACAGTGTTATTTTTTACTTTCTTAAATTCATTATTAAACATCCATGGAGCGACATGGAGTAACTGACACATAGTTGTTGCAACAATGTCTAGGTGGAGAGATAGAAGTATGATCTGGCAAAGGCAAGTCCACAAATATTTTATTTTCTAATTATACAGTTGAACCTTGATTGATGAATATATTGTGAATGCAACATTATTGTCACAACGAGGAGAACACAATTCTTGGTAGCCCTGCTTTGGAACGTATTAATTTTTAGAAAATGGACATTAATATGTGGGCCAGCGAAAACTATGCTAAAAAGCACAATAGGTTATAATAGAAATTGAAAATTTTCCTTCAAAATGAGAGGGCTCAAACCATCATGCAATTGTGCTTAGTGAAGTGAAAGTGGTGCAAGGGCGCATGTGTAATAGAGGCATGTACAATTTATACTCTAAATTCAATGGGTGACAGTCCTTTGAGAATTGGAAAACTATATTGTTACATAATAAGTAAAATTGTAGAACCCATTAATGCCATATATATTCACATCTGGATCGGTGACTAGCTTTTGTGGTTATGTCAGACTCTGTTGTTTTTGGTCCCTTTGCTTGATGATAACATAATCCATAAACCTTATATATGATATGATTCGTAAATGAGGGACTTGTAGCCTACTTGCTTCACTAACATGGACACTATGTGGAAGTTTCTTCTGAGTTGTGTTCTTAGGCTTGTACATAGTGCTCTATCTACAAAAAGGCCACTGGGCCTTTGCTACTCTTGTCTTGTACAAGAATATTTATTCTTCCGATGGCTGCAACGTCTATTCTCTCTGCAACCTCTACTCCAAATTATTGGTTGGCTACTTCTTTATGTAACTTGCACAAAAGGACCTAGATGACAACATAATAGAAATCTAGCCAATAGCAACAATGTTTTGCAAATATTATAAAACTAGTGACCATATATCGATGTTATGTGAGTTCTCTATTCTCATTGTAGCCTTTACTCTTCTGATGGGTGCAACGCCTTCTCTATGCAACCAATGGAAACAAACCACTGCAATCCCCTCTATGTTATATCCTTCAACAAGCACGTCAGGATGGAATGTTGTGTGATGAGATACCTTACTAGTTTCTTGCAAGTGGTGGCCAACAAGTCTTTTCTACCTTCAAGTATGGTTCACTGCTATATTTTGAAATGAATTCAAGCCTTTTTTCTCCTATGTTCTCAATGGATCCTGCACACAAACACTAGCTCTGCTCTAGACATAGTTACGAGTGCTAACTTCCCTACAACACTTCACTACTCACTATTCTTCTAAAAGATATGTGAGGTTGGTATGTTGGTAGGACTTAAAGAAAATGCTAATCAATTTCCCATGGATTCAAGCCCGCTATAGTTTTGAACTTAGCATCACCCATTGATAAACAACCCTGAAGGATGTTGAAACACTACCACAAATTCTCACACGATAACTTATTTATTTTTTGCACTCAAACACCACAAGCTAAATGAACTATACTTTGCAAAGCACATGAAGATGCTTATAGCTCTCTTTTCTTATACAAACCAACCCATTTGCAACATGATTTGACCATGGAAATGAAAACCATATTTGTCTTCAAACAATCATCCCGGAAACCCAAATGAGAAAACCAACTTCAAATGAGGGTTCAATATTCTTCATTTCAACAATCTCTAGTACAAAGCTTTAATGGCTTTCTCCAACTCTTCCTCTTCTGGAAAAAACACCCTTTGGGAGTGAAATTCCATGAGGAAATAGGCAGAGATAAGGTAATGGGAAGGCCAACAACATTACCTTTCGTTTCCCATTCCTCAACCCATTCTCTTGTATTTTTCTTTTCTTTCTTTTTATTTAATTATTCTCTCTTTTCTTCTCATGTTTGTCTCATTCAACATTTACATTTACTTGTATTTTACATAGTTTATACAACCTTCATAAATTTCTTAAATGTCTTGCAGGTACTAAGTCTTACCCATTCATTGGGTCATATCCATTTCAGATCACACCTCCCCATTGCGAGGCTTTTTGGTCTTCAAAAAATCAAGGAAATCAAACTAGATCAATGTGCCTTATGTTTAGAAAGTGGCTCTTGTTAGCACTCCGTAAATATGTTTGGTTGATAAAAAGATGACGAAGGTAACTTTTTCAACCAACTTTGAGACTCGAAACTAGCCTTTCGGATCTGGAGACGGCTCTCTCAGAAATGGTGCGGTCTCCGTGCGGGATATGACTTTGGGAGCAATGGCTAGAGTTAAATACCTTTAAAATAATGGGTTATGGTTATATTGGTGCAAGGAGGTGAAACTTGGGCTATGGATTCGATTTAAGGAAATGACGGAGATAAATGACTCAGTGACTAGACTTGAGAGGATAAGGCTAGACGAGCAACAGTCTTCAGTGTAAAACCGAAATGAGGCGGGAGAAAACACAGAAAAGCAACTCAAGAGCGTTGTTGTGGACGAGTTCAGAGTTAGCTTAAGAGGAAAACATTTTGTCTAAGTGGCGCGAACAAGGGGCATTGTACAATGAATCCGCATGTTCAAAAATTCGTTCAAAAATAGACAGTATAAGATATGAAATAAAAGGTAACAGGAAACACATACACAAAGAAAGAGACACAATACATCTGACTATCACAACTAGAATATTTTCATCAAGTCACGGGACCTTTTCATTAAATTTCGGTCAAAAACTCAGATTACATACAATAGCAGTCATTTACTCCATTTTCCAACCAACCCGGCTTACATCGAAAATATGAAATATATAAACGAGGGCGTCAATTGGGTAGCCCTACTTTCTAACTGTTAACCCTAAACTATAAAAAACGTGCCACATGCACCAGAGACTCTTCGCATGATACTATCCAAAAATAGGCAATAATCACACCTGTCCACTAACGACTGTCTTCAGGTTCGCCACGGGGCCCGATCGTCGGTCAAAATTCGAAGTGGGGAAAGATGTGTCGTTGTATCTCTTGATTGAGTATCCTAGTAAACAGGTGTCTGTTAAAAACTTGTTTGTCTGCAATATTGGCTTCACCTTCTGTTATGCGCCCATTTGTTGGAGAAATGTGTGCAGTAAACAGTTGTTCGATCCTCATGACCGTTATCAAAATGGTAGGGTACTTTAGAGGACACGTATCACTCAAAGTTGTCGTGAAGAAAATGCCACTCGCTAAACTCTCTCTTTTTGTGCACTAGCAAGAGCCACGGAGATTTCCTTTTCGGTTGCTTCGCATTCTCTGGGATGCTCAGTGTGCCTTTCTTCTGCCAACCTTTGTGCCTCTAATAGCTGGACAATAACGTTCTGCACCTCTCTAAGATGCCTTTTCAGCCATGCCACGTTCCCTCTGTGACTCAGTGCAGCTGATGCTTCTGCGGTCTTTGTCGCTAGTTGTCACCTTAATTATCTCTTCTCCTGATAGAGCTCGACAATAGACAGCTTTGCTTGTTTCAGCTGCTGAGATGGCACTTCCACATTTGCTCCCACATCGTCCACTTTCCTTTCTCTATTCTCACCTTCATGGCTCAATTTCCCGTCAGGTTCTAGTCGGATGGCATGTCTGAGTAGTTCTTCAGCTATCAATCTGACCCACGGTTCTTCTGCAACTCGAGCCTTCATGATCTCCTCGTTCTTTCTCAGCTTGCCCTTCCTTCGAGGCAGTTGTTGTTGGGAGGAGGGGGCTCTTGTCGTCTCCCTTTCCTATATGATTTTTTCTGCTTCGGCTATTCCGCGACTTGATCTGGTCTTTTTTGTAGGTGAAAGAAGGGTTCCTTCCACGTCATTGGGAATGGTTGTCGTGGGTGAGAAAGAATTTCAGTCTCTTTGGGGTTCGGACCTCACAGTTCTACCACTCCGTGCGCCTTTTCCTTCACTTTGAGAAGTCGCCATGGCGTGACCAAGGTATACTATGCACGCAATGTATTGAATAAATGCACAGGGGGAGCGGTTCTGAACCAACTAGATTGGCAAGGGGAAAACTGCAAAAAGAGTTTAGGCCTGGTTCTATGACTAGAGGGCACGTCGAGCATATGAGATTTATAACAAATCGATCAAGAGAGGAAATCATGTTGGAAGGCAGCGAATTTATGGCGACGAGATGTTTCAAGTTGAATTGCAGGTTGTCCATGGAAAATCCATGCGTGTAGAATGCAGGTGATAAGGTTTGTTGGGAATGTATAATATGAATGTCGCGATTTTTCATTCCCTCGACCTTCATGATGAACCGATAATAACTGTTGTACTTGCCGACACAACCTTTATTATCCACTTGACTTGACCAGGGCACGTACAAAGTGGCTTCTTAATGGGATTCGACCTTCTGGGAAAAGATATGCCCATACCACATATACAATTCCCGACTCTGACACCCTTTCCCATTTCCAAGGGCCAACCGGCCATTTGCTGACTTCAGCCTCACGGTGCTATGTACCTGAATTCACATGTTTGGCTGCATGGGTCATAACGTGACTAAAAAATGACTCTAAATGGAAATAAAAATGGCAGCACTAACAGCTGGCTCCAACGGGGATGCTATCCTCCCTGTGAGGTAGCAAAGAATAGTAGACCAGGTGCCTAACCATTGGGCTTTATTCGACCTCTAGACACTAAGAAATATAAATGACGGACAGAAAATAAACTAGACTCATTGACACATTTTCTAAGACTTCAGCATAAACTTAGGGCCTTCACTTCGAGCTTCAATTTTTTGTTGATCTACTGACTCGACGCAAAAATAAAACGACTATTTACAGTGACAAATGACATAAACGGACTTTATTTCATTACGTGACGTTTGAGGAACTTTTCGTTTACAGGCCCCCAACCAAGACACTCTCCATCTAGTCCTTCTAGGAAACAAGCCTTGTCTCCGCAGTACGCGTCGATTTTGTACGGCCCCGTCCAAAGGTGATCAAACTTTTCGTGCTTTCCTTTACCTTTGTTTATCACGTCCCATCTCAGCATCAAATCTCCTACCTAAAAATCTTCCTGCTTGGAATGTTTGTTGAAAGCTTTCTTTATCCTCTCCTGATGGAGTTGATATCAATTATAAACATGCTCCCTCTCCTGCTACGTCTGAATCAGCTGGTTTATCCTCCACTGTGCATCATTTGGCTCGGCCTCCTACTCTTGCAACAACTTCCTGACGGGCGGTCCCGGCGCAGTAGGGAAGATTGCATCTACGTCGTAAACGATCTGGAAAACTGACGTTGATATTGATTTTTTGGTGGTAATCCGATCTGCCCATAGCACGTAGATAAGATTCTTTTGCCAGGCTCTCTTGTTGTCTTGCAAGAGTCTTTTGATGATCCTGGTCAGGCTCTTATTTGGGGATTCCGCTAACCCATTTCCTTGTGGATAATATGTCGTGCAATGCCCCAAGGTTATGTTATAATACTGACAGAACTTATCTATCTCTTTAGACTTGAATGCGGACACATTATCTGTTATGATCTTAAAAGGACACCTGAACCTTGACAAGATGTTTGTCTCCAGGAACTGTATGATGACCGCGTCGGTAGCTTGCTTTGTGGGGACCGCCTCAATCCACTTCGTAAAATAATCGGTGGCCGTGAAAATCCATTTATGATGCGCAGAGGATGGCGGGTTTATCTCTCCTATGAAATCTAGGCCCCACTGCATGAAAGGCGCTTCGACTGAGATTGGCTTTAACAGCAGGGACTGTAGCTTTCTCCTCCCATAAAAAATCTGGCACTCGTGGCAGCTAGAGACCTCTTTATATATGTCAGCAAAAATCGTTGGCTACTAATAACCCGCCCTTGGGATTTTGTGTGCAGTGGTCTTCCAATAGTGGTGCCCTCCGCAGTCGCCTCTATGAAACTCCTATATGGCATGTTTCGTGTCGTCCTCCAGCAAACAGCTTAACATTATTCCTCTAGGATCTTTCCAATACAGTGAATTGTCCAAGACACAGAACTTAACTGCTTTAAGCTTGAGGAATCTTTCCTTAGTGTTACTCACGTCTAGAGGGGCCTGGAGATTCTCCAATATATATATGATGTCTGCATACCATGGCGAATCAATGAAACGCTGAGGCACCTGCGCAGATTTTTCTTCTTGAGGGAATTCCGACAGATCGGCAATGAAGTTCATTCCTACAGTGTCATGGTCTGACTACACCATCAACTTCGCGAGGCCTTGACCTTTGACCAGATTTGTAGGCTTTATCTCAAGATCGTATTCTAACATGGTTGCTATCCACTTTCCTCTCCTTCCTTCCGGGTCAGGTTGAGTCAGGATGTCCTTTACTGAACTACTGGGCACACAAGCGATGACATGGGAGTGCAATATGTATGTCTTGAATTCCTTTAAAGATTTTACTAAAGCATACGCTTCCTTTTCCATAATATCATACCTTAGAGGAGCATCACGCAGTGTCCAACTGAAGTAGGCTATCGGTTTCTCGAAATCCTATTCGTCCTTCTGCAACAGTACGCTGGCAATAGTGTGTTCTAAGGCAAATGAAAAAAGGAGGAAATCTTTCATAAAGTCTGTGCTGGCTAGCATAGGGGCTTTAGTCAGAGCCACTTTGATATCTTCAAAAGACTTCTTGGCCTCTGGGTTCCACTTAATCTCGTTTACCTTCCTAAGCATGCAAGTTATATGTTTTATGATTTCCATCGGGTTCATGATGAATCTCCTCAAAAAGTTAACCTTGCCCAGGAAAGATTGTACCTCCAATTTACTGCGCGGGGTGCCGATCTTCAAGATCACTTCAACCCTGTTGGGGTCTATTTTAATGCCTTCTTTGGAAATGATGTGACAGAAAAACTTTCCTTCCTCCACCACGAAATGTGATTTCTTTGGATTCAGTGATATGCCGAGATTCTTGCACTTCTGGAAAACCCTCTTCAGGTGCTCGAGATGTTGTTTGTCGGAGGTAGAATACACTGTGATGTCGTCCAGATAAATCATGATGAATTTATCCTTCTCGTCAGCAAACATGATGTCCATTTCCCTTTGAAAGGTGGCACCAACGTTCATCAGGCCGAACGACATATTAGCGTACATGAACGTTCCCCATGAAGTGGTGAAGGTCGTCTTCTCTTTGTCGTCCGGGTGGACCATGATTTGGTTATATCCTGAGAAATCGTCCAGCATGGACATCTTCTGAGATCCCACTACATTTTGCAAGGTGTAGTCCATTTTGGGAAGGGGGTAGTGGTCTTTGAGAGACACCTTATTTAAATTTCGGAAGTCTACACACAATCTTGTTTCGTCGCTTTTCTTTCTTACAGGTACTAGTTTAGCTACCCACTTTGAGAATCGTAAGGAAATGATAATTTTGGCATCGAAAAGCTTATTTACCTCTTTCTCGATCATCGGCAGTAACAAGGGATTTATCCGTCTCAACTTCTGTTTGAAAGGCTTATGATCTTCCTTGAGAGGGATAACATGTTGGATCACCTTCGTGTCATACACTTTTAGATCGTCGTATCTCCACGCAAAGACGCCCAGGAAATCCTTCATGATCTTTACGTAATCCTGCTTGACCTCCGGACTGAGTGTCTTTGATAATTTTACCATCTTCGGATCTGCCTTGGTCTCAATGTTGTAGTATTCCACGTATTCTTCGCTTGCGGTGATCTTGGGGTTCTTAGCCACATCATTTTTGTCAAACAGCTTTTCTAGCGGCACCAACCCCTTTAGAATAATATTGTTCTTCAATTGTTTTATATCCCTTCCCACGATCTGGTTTTGGAAAGGGTCGTTGTTACTGTGCGCATTTGCACCCTCATCTTCGTCGCCCTAGTATTCCCCATCGATGTTTGTGTTAGCGAACTCGTCACTCATAAGGAGGAATCTTTCCACTTGTTTGTCATCGTCAAACACCTGCCAGTGTTTGACGTTGTCAGGTACTGTCGGCATGTGCTTAACCTCGATTTCATATCTTTTATCTGAAAGGATGGGAATCTTGAAAACCGAGGTCAAGGTGGCCAACGCGTTGGTGATCTGATTTTGTTCTTTGGGGATAACAGTCAGGTCATACTC